>JACCIC010000124.1:2500-102500 GCA_018907035.1 Sycobia sp. Sy_11 | reverse complement strand
AAGGTCAAGGCCAATCTAGAGGTGGCTTTTGACAAAGAATTTAATAATAACCTTGGATTTGACCTTGGGTTTGACTTTCAAGGTCAACTTTGTTTTTCCACATGGGAATTCATATTTTTGACAACGGAAGTCGAAAGAGCAGAAAATTTTACGTCCAAACGTGTGATCAAGTCATGGGTCAAGAATAACCTTAATGGTCACACAAAGTCATTTAACCTCGAACAAGATCTGGAAACCTCTTGACATAGGAAATTCTCAATTTTTGTACCACAGAAGCTGGTACTACAGAAGCTCGTTCTCTTTCAGTAAGTCGATTCATTTTGACTAATCTAACAATTTAAAACTTACCCAAACGCCGATCACAGTCATCAAGATTTCAAGAATTAATTTTAATACGATTAAGTGTAAAAACTATCCGATTCTGTTATCTGAGTGAAGAGCGCAAACTTAGCACGGAGAAAAAAGTTTTAAAAAAAATTTAAATAGTAATTTATTTTGATGTTCTACTGATTATGTACTTATTAATGGTATTTTAATTTAATAGAAATATTTCGTATGTAAAATAAACTCTAAATTCAATACTTGTTTAAGTTCCAGTTCCAGATCACGTTCAAAATTATAAAGCTTCAATTTATCAATTTTAATTATATTTTTAAAGAAAAGAATGAGTTTTAGTTACATTTTTATTCATTTTTTATGAATTCAAAATTTGCATGTTGCGCTACTTTTATTTCTTAGTTTATTTTTAGTTTTAGTTTATAAGGCAAGGGGACTCACGCCAATCAAGCACCCAAAAGGGAACAGATTTTACTACGTCTACGTGATTGTTCCTGGGTAATGCTAAAAGTAAATAAGAAAATCCAAATAAAATGTCCGTGAAGGGCATCGTCAAGGCCGTGCAGAGCGTCACCGTTGCATGCACCTTCATAAAGGTAATAGCTTCTATGGTGCACAAATTAAGAACTTCCTATGCCAAAAGGTTTCCAGACCTTGTGGACCATTAAGGTCATTCTAGACCCATGACTTGATCACGTGTTTGGACGTAAAATTTTCTACTCTTTCGATTTCCATTGTCAAAAATAGGGTTCCTATTTGAAAAAACAAAGTTGACCTTGAAATAACCTCGAAGGTCAAATCTAAGGTCAAATCCAAGGTCACTATTCAATTCCTTGACAAAAGTTACCTCTGGATTGACCTTGATCTTATCCAAAATCAGTTTACCTGGAAAATTATTAAGGCGTTCCGAGACTTTTTGGACACCCTATATATATATATATATATATATATATATATATATATATATACGGAATCCAATGTACATAGATATACCGGAATAAGATTGACATGAAATACACGAGGCCTACGATGGCTCGATCGCTAGAGCGAAGGACTAGTAACTTGGTGACCCGAGTTCAATCCCGGTCTCGACCGATTGATACAGGCACGGCTGTAATAATTTACATGTGCTTTGTTTACAAACACATCGTAGACCTCCGTCGCTGATTAGCACCGATATTTGGAAGCATCAATAGAGCGACGTTAAATAACATTAAAAAAAAAAAAAAAAAAAAAAAAAAAAAAAAAAAAAAACATGAGATACATTGATAATATATCTATATAGATCTGGTGACTAACAGATATATAGATATATGTGGAGGTCTGTATATATTAGACTGTGCCAAAATGACGAAAGTTGAAATTTTTTTCGGCACAACCTAAAATATTATAGTATATAGTGTAATTAGCATTGGTGATTTTGTCAGATTTTTAAATTAATATTTACAACTATTTCCGGAAGCCCGGTTTTCTTATGAAGATTAACATTGAGTGATTTTCATAAACATTTTTTATGACATACAATTATAATATAGAAATCTACTTTTGACTATAGATTTATGTGTATACGAACTATAGATACATATTTTTTCATTATTAAAAATAATATCATAAGAATAACAACATTTAAAAGCCTTCAAAAATAGGCAAAACGGCCATTTGCAACTCCATTTTTTATTAAGTAAATATGTTTCAATTTGGCTGGTTAATTTACAACGTGTAAATCATCTCTATAAACAGCGACTGTCAAAAAAAGAATTATTCAATTATAATAATCATTGTGTATAAATAGAGTTTAAGAAAAATATTTTTCTTCAAAAACTGTCCCAACTTGTTAAACTTAGGCAATAAAAATTTTTATAAGTGTTCATAAAAGAAATGGCAGAAGCGGTATCAATATCTTTCGACTGCCTGAACTCTGACCCTTTTCGCAGATGGAAGCTCGGGCACACACTAGATGAGTTTATGGAGAAAAAACATTTTGATTTTATACAAACAATTTATATAACAATGAAATAACAGTTATATTCAACCAATTTTAATATTTAAAATGAAATTTGAATCCTAAATTAAGAACCCGTCAGATCACATATATATTTAATGTAAAACGGTAAATATTAATCGATTTTTAAAATTTGAAATGCGTTGTCATGGACTGTCAGAATTTTTGTTATGCTTATACATCTAATATTCATAAGCTATTATATGTTATAGTTATACGTCTAATGCATATAAGCTATGAACAAAAATTTTTAGCTGCAGGCATATTATTCTATATATAGATATACATATATAGTAAACTAACGGAACTTCCGGTTTTAATTATTAATAATAAAGAACATAATAATAATCAAGATATTAATAATAACAATAATCCTTTTATATTTAAAATTCTAATTGTTTATTAAATCAAAGTTATATATGATATTATAATTATGTATTATATATTAATAATATTATTATATACAATTATTAAAGTTACAATTGTTTTCACATAAGTATAAAGTGTAATAGCTAGAGATTTTCACATAAATATTTTAATCATAAATTTATAAGATGAAACTATAATAATTATAAATTTATTCATAAATACATACGTATTTATTCATAGCTTTATTAATTTTTGCGCTACAATTACGATTCAAAAACCTACATTCATATAATTTTGCGCAGATTCAGAATAAACTTATTAATGATGTATAAAAACTGCAGAAATATCTGCAATGACAAATACTGTAAAAATCGTATGCAAATTATTCGTGTACAAGTAGAGAAGCACTTTCCCACTTTTTCACACATTTTATCTCATAGAAAAGGATGTAAAGCTCGATCCAAGCTGAGCCGCTATGTTCAAATTGTACAGGGCTTACGAACTAATATATTTTTGGTGAGGGAATCGAGCCAAAAGAAGCAGTGTGATTCGTTAGTCGAATTCGCCTGCTTAGCATAATTGTTTTCGATAAATGCAATGCTCCCAGTTTTGTATAATGGTAGCTGAAAACAGCATAAAATCATCCATTCCTCCAGGAGCAGCATGAGTGATAAATCCCGACCATTAGCTACTCCGAATCCTTTCTAGAGATTGGCAAAACAAGCCTTAGATACTTATGCAAAGGATATCTTTACAATCCCCGGATTTTGTTAAAACAGCCCAACGCCTTGAGTAGTCGAATCATCCAATCCTCCCTAGAGATTGGCAAGACCAGCCTTAGATACCTACGCTAAGGATTTCTCTATAATCTCGCTCGACTTAAACAAAAGAGCCCAACGCTATTAGTATCCGAATTTCCATTTCCATTCAGTTGTCTTTAATCTTCAGCCTTAAGCGTATTCTGTTTCTTCCGAATCTTTCTGTATTCCAATATCTAATATATCCAGTTATTGTAAGAGTAAATACTAGTTTCTTTTGTTCTTCCGACCCTTATCCCTATGCAAATATCGGGTAGTAGCTAAAGAAATCATTGTCCACAAACATTTCACCTGTATCTTCCATTCATATCATTCATAGATATCTTTTTTCTAATCTTCGCAAAATACAATTGAGATTAATAAGCAATGCTTTGACCGATTTATAATTACTATGTGCGCGATTTATCCTTTAGTTGACATGAGGAACAGGCCAGGTATACCTATGCAAAGCCAGTATGCAGGGTGTATCCATTCAGGTGGGCAAAAAAATTTATGATGTGACTATATAAGATAAACCTGTGCTTCTTGGCTCTGCTCTGGCCTGCATTGAATAGAGTCCTGATGATGGAAGAAAATTGAGAAAAATTTAAAAGGTTTCCGATGTTTTGAGCATTTTGAATTTTTTAAAAAACTTATGGCCCTTGAATTGCGATCAATCGGAATTCTCGCATAGTGCATTTATAATTTAAATTGCATATTGTTGCATGTGAAGATGGGTTGAAAGTTTATTACAAAAAAAATTATTAATAAAATATACATTTTTGTAAAATTTCTAATTGACGTGATACAAACTCTTACGTATTCAATTCATAAAAATTCAATATACTGAAAAAAAAAATTGAAACGAGTTTGAAATTTATATTATTGTACCGAAATATTATAGAAATATTTTACAAGTACGACCAAGATTTAGTTAGTGGTACTAACTAAATTGAAGCAAAAAAATGGTCTACGAAATACTACCTTTTTGAATCGGACATTGAAATAGCAACTTTTTATACGGAAGCTACGATAGGTAAAATTATTTATAGGAATATAGATTTATACATAAAGTATTTTCCACATAGATATTATTGAACTGTTTATTAAGTCGGTTAAATTATTATCTTGGGCGAAGCCGAGATAAAGGATATTAGTAGTAATTATATTATCCATTCCAAAATAAAAAGAAATGGTATAGTTATAGCCATAATATAATTAAAATTAGACAAAAAAAACACTAAAGAAATACTGTATACTATGTAAAACTAAATAAAGTACTATAATTAAATTAGAAAAAAATACTAAAGAAATGGAAGAAACGCTTATTTTAGGATTGATTTTTTTATTTCTTTAAAAGAATTAAATTCTAATTTAACATATTTCGATTGTAAATATATTAAGAAAAATTACTGATTCGTTTAACTATATAATGAGAACGAATGAAAGCAAATTTTGAATACATATGAATATTGAAATGAAAAATAGAATGAAAAATAAAAGTATAAATCAAAAGACGAATGAATGCAATGAAAAAAAGAAGGCATTGAATAAATTGAATAAATCGAATAAATTGAATAAAAAACAAATAATTGCAAATACTATAAATTGAAATTAAATGTGCGAATGAATTTAAAAATACACAGAATGATATTATATAAAAATAAGAACAAGCAAATAATATTAAGAAGGCAGGTATATAACAAATTTTATAATCATTGAATAATATCAATAATTGAATATAAAAATATTTCAATAAATATTCGAAACAATGTTAACCTCCAGGACTTTCATTAGAATGTGTGAATAAAACTGCGATCTGGAATTAATTGAAAAAAATTATTTTTCGATTAAAATAATAAATCTTTCGCTTTGTCATACATAAAAGTGGAAACACAATATTACTAGAAATGAGTAACACTAATCATTCTATAGTCATATTTTATTTCTATTTAATTCATAGTTCTTCTCTTATTTGTCAAATTGGATGTTATTTGTATAAAATCTAATTTTTAATATTGCCTAAAAGCACTACTTGATATAAAATTTGTATTTCGCATTCAAGTCAAGAAGGTGGGGGTTCTGTAAATGTTATACCAATAAATGTGGAGTGGGAATGGGCAGGGGCAGACTGGCAATGTAAATGGATCGGTGCAATCACCGATGGGCCTGTGCTGTTGCAGGGCCGGTTTGGTCCAAAAATATAAGATAATATAAATTCATAAATATATTTATTCCACAAGCGCCGAGCGTCGAAAAAATAACAATGACAAACTATAAACATGCGAAGCTCCTAAAGCGACATGATTTTTGAAAAATGTAATCGCTCAAACTCTGTAGTTGTAGATACCCGTAGAAAAAGATGATTATTGATATTTCCACTGACAAAATGGATATTAGACGCGTTCTATTATTTTAACATTCTTTGCAAAGGTAAGTGATTATTAGTTTTAGTTTATTTATATTATAAGAGAAGTATTCGAGAAACTGTTGATAAACGTAGAAATATAAAGGTAATAGTAGTAAAAGTAGCCAAAAATCAAAAGATATCCATAGTAGTGTAAGATAAACCTGGAGAACAAAAAAGCATAATGCTGACTAACGTCACACCTTCTTTAGGATACGAATCCCAAAGCTGGATATAGCCATTCAACTGAGCTGGTCTGATATTAATACTTAAAGCAGACTACTTTGAGTTGGTGTTTGTTATTCATGACGCCACCTAGTGGCCGCTGATGAAACTGATTGTTAAAACCATTAACTTAATTTATTGATGAAAGTAAAATGATTTTCCATAAAAAACATAACCTATGTCCTTCCCAAGGTAATATAGAATCTATATGTCAAATTTCAGAATAAACGGTTCAGTAGTTTTTTCGGTTATTGTGTACAAACAAAAACACGCTTGATCTTTCTAAATTAGAATGGTATGATATACATATATATATATATATATATATATATATATATATATATATATATATATATAATACATAGTCATTTCTGCTCAAAAAGGCAATATCCAGCGTCCGCTTAAAAAATATGATATTCGCATACCAGCATTTTGCGCCCGTTGTCTCAGGACGATTTCTACTGCGAGTTTTGTGTTCCGATGATAGAATACGATATCCAGGAGTCTCTGGACGATTTCTACAGAGAATATTGTATTTAGTTGGTAGAAAACGACGTCCAGGTATGAGGAAATCGACTTCTATGGGAAGATTAGTGTTGGGACGGTAGTATACTATTTCCAGGTGTTTCGAAACGACTTATATGGGGAGTGTCTAAAAGACTTCTATGAAGATTCGTATTTTATCATTCGAACACATACTTCCAATAAAAGTCGTCCCGAGATACCTGGACATCGTATTCTACCTCCCCAATAGAAAACTCTCTATAGCAGTCGTCGCAAGATATGCCTTATAGTTCGAACATGATACTCTCCATAAACGTCGTCTCGAGACATTTGGACATCTTTTTCTACCACTCGAACTCGAAAGTACAATTTTCTCCATAAAAATCGTATTTAATAAGCATATATATATATATATGTGTGTGTGTGTGTGTGTGTGTGTGTGTGTGTGTGTGTGTGTGTGTGTGTGTGTGTGTGTGTGTGTGTGTGTGTGTGTGTGTGTGTGTGTGTGTGTGTGTGTGTGTGTGTGTGTGTATTAAATACGGTTGTATATTTTGTATATACATACTGTATATACAGAAACGAAGGTAGGTAAATTACGCTCAATTATTTATAGTAATATAGATTTTTATATGTAGAGTACTTTTTACTTAGATATTATTGAATTGTTTAAGAAATCAGTTAAATTATTATCTCGGGCGAAGTCGAGACAGGGGATGCTAGTTATATTATAAAGATTGTAAGACCGATAAAAATATTTATTGATCTAAAAATACTAGTATAAAATATCCTCTTCAGAAATAATAATCGAAAGATATATTGATAGTGAATTAAAATAGTGTAAAATAATTTCAATAATATTTTTCCAACAATCTAACCTAAAAATGACGGCCTTCACATAATGCTTCGGCTTACGGATGTTCTTTCCATAATCAAAGTATAGAAAAAGCTATAAAATTGTCACAAGTTATTATTAATATCTTGACGAATATATACGCAAAATACGAATATATACAGTAAAAACTCCATTATGACAGCTTGAGGAACAGAAAGTGGTGCTATAACTTTGTATAATGAATAAACCGCCAATTGAATATTCATTATTGAACTTAGTAAACCTTTTGAAAGAATATTGTCAATATGTTAAATAAAATATTTTGAATTTTCTGCCATGCGATATATCCATTCAAAATTTCCAGATGTTTAAAACTTTCAAAATAAGATAAATTAATAAATAAAGTTATTATCTCAATAAAACTCAATAAAATTAGTTAAATAAATAATTAATAATATAACCATATATAATTTTATCATAAATAAATAATATTATTTAGAAATTTTCCTTTGAAATCATTTTTACTCGGGGGCAGTTGTTTTACATATACGTATGCAGTAGATATATGCTACTCCATAGAATTTAGTGCTGCTATTATACGAAACCACGTTAATATTTTTAATTTAAAACTTTTTATAAATCAATAGTTTTTTAAAACATTAAGTTCTTAGTTTCGAATGTTACAATAATTGAAAAACCGATTTGACATATATTTATTATGTACATTTCACACGAAATGGTTGAAAAAAATATTTTTTTAGCTCGAATGACCAGCGAGTACAAAAAAGTCCTCAAATGATCAAAATCATAGCCACATACCATGTGTAAGTTAATTTTTATCTATTCAGACTTATCTCTCTCGCTTCACTCGAGCATATACTTTCGTACGAGGTAAATATACAACTTCCATACTCTTACGTAGAAGTTCTCTGTTGTAAATGATATTGTTACGAATAATTATTATTATTATTATCAAAAAATCAAACGTATTAGAAAAAATAGTTGAAATTCTATACAAATAAAACAAGTTATGGACAATTTTGAAGTATATCATCAATATATAAAATGATGCTATATTTTAATTTAATTTAAATCTCTGCAAAAATACATAGTTAATTGGAAAACAAAATCAGAAAATTTAATAAGCATAATAGTACCTTGATTTCAAAAACGAATGAACAGGACGGAGATGAAAGTCCTTTCCCCACCCTCTAGTTCTATAAAGATCGCAAGCTCAGATTTGCGCACGAATGAAAGAGTCACTAAATGGTATTTGAGGGCTGATTTAGTAATTATATCACCATAGTTTAAGACACATGAATATTATTGCCAAAAAGATATGAAATTCTGATTGTTGATGTCAATATTCTTCCCCTTTTTTAGTAACAAAATCCTCGACGAGGTTTTAAGATCGACCGTCGATTCTCTGCACGCCGCTTTGTTGGCGCAACTGCGTGCGACTGCGCCGTAGAAAAACGGCGCTCTGATGCGATATACATCGGAACCCGCGCACGCTCCGACGACTATCAACTGTGTATTATATACATATATATACTTTTTCTTCTCGTAAGTACAAGTAGCGAGAACGAGAAAGGAAATGGAGAGAGGAAGGTTGACGGCCACCGATGCACGACACTACATACAGTTCCAAAAGAGTCATCGCTTCGGATTCATTTTTCCGACTATCCGCGACGTTTCTCAAGCTTATTTTCGCGATTCCGTACTGCAACGCGCCATATGAAGCTACTTGCATTCGTGCTTTTAGGGCGAACTGAACTTGCAGAGCTGTAAGCTGTATAATCAGGTAAATTCACACACACGCGCGCGCGCACACACGCGCACGCGCCCACATAATAAAGTAGAGAGTTGTTTTTATCATGTACAGTTTGAGCCCTCGTAGCTTAAAAATCGATTTACGAAGCTTAGTTGACTACCATCTAAAGTGCACGCGAAATGTATTTCTGTCCACAGCTTTTCTTGGATCTTCTTAAGTGAGCACCACGAATTCCAATTGCATTATTGCTAAGCCTGCTACTCTCAATTCGGTTATTCTTGAAGTCCTTTTTTCAATCATAGGGTAGGAAAAATTCTTAAAAAAATAATTTGAAAAATACATCTTATTATGTTATTTATTATGCGTGAGCACGCGTGCGTCTGTGTGCGTGAGTAGATAGGCAAATAGATGGGCGTGTAAAGACAAAATTGTTTCTTTCCCAATATAAAATAATAACAAATTTAAATTAAAATATTTAAAGCATACATTCGCTCATTAGAATTTTTTCAAAACGCTTAAACAATTTCTAAACTGTTGTTAATTTTTTGATATATTTCATTTGTATCATATAGATAAAAAGAACATTTAAAGTTTGCAAAAGCGCAGTAACCTCTCTTTGCTCTGACATCAAATCACACTCGTGAGGGAATCGCCTTCTTTGCACATTTATATCGAAATGTACTATTTTTGCATCTAATAAATAGTATTTTAATAAATATATAATAATTAAATATTTTATTAGAGATATTGGAAAAAAATTTTATATTCTGTAATAAAGGTTTTTGACTTTTCTGTAAAGAAAATTATACCGGGCTAATTACCATCAATGTTGTTTTGTAATGAAACTAATTCATTTCACATTCATTAATCTTTTTCCTTTAATTCACGCACCGAACTTGTCCATATCATTATGATACTTTTAAAACCAGCACAAAGTAATAATCGGAAAACTCCTTAGTGCAAAAGAAGATTTCTTTTCAGCGAACAAAGCAGATATAAAGGAGATACGCGTTGGGGATGACAGAAAACGATCGCCTAATCAAAATCTATGAAAAACAATCTCGAATGCTACATTAAAAATTTACAAAAAAAAGGCTTGAAATATTTAATTTTGTATACATACATACTTGCATGCATACATACATGCATATAAACATATATACATGCATACATACATACAGATATGTATTTATACATATGTATTTATCAATTAAGAAAAATACTAAAAAACTTTAATTGAAAAGAAAAGCAAATCATTGCAGGAGAAAATTCATTAAAAACATTAACCTAATACTAATGATACATCTATAGTATAAATGCTTACGGCATTAGTACAATCATTAGAAATTAAAATAGATAGATATTAAAAACGAATAGTTGTCTGAACCTAATTTTTTATTTATATTATAGTTAAAAGTTCAACGATGGATCTGTTCACGAATCCTAATTTTTAAATATATAGCAGATATACATTTAAAAGCGTTCATAATTTTCTTTTAAGAAGTTTAGATACATAAACAGATATATTTTTACAATAATTTCAAATAATATACTTTAATTGTGCTTATATCGACTGTTTTTAGATAAAATTAATAAATATTCTCGTTGGTCAGACGGAGCAACGTCTGGACTATACGGCGGGTGGGGTAGGACTTCCCATTTGAGCGTTTCTAAGTATGTTTTCACCGGCGGTGCAACATGTGAACGAGCATTGTCATGTTGCAAAATAACTTTGTCGTGCCTGTCGGAGTATTGTGGCCGTTTTTCTCGCAGTGCGCGGCTCAAACGCATCAATTGTCGTCCATAGACCTCGCCTGTGATCCTTTCATTCGGTTTCAGAAGCTCATAGTAAACCACACCTAGCTGGTCCCACCATATACAGAGCATGAGCTTGGCGCCATGAATATTTGGCTTGGCCATCGATGATGATGCATGGCCGGGTAGTCCCCATGATTTTCTTCGCTTCGGATTATCGTAACGTATCCACTTTTCATCGCCAGTCACGATACGATGCAGAAAACCCTTTCTTTTATGTCGCTGAAGCAGCTGTTCGCAAGTGAAAAAACGCCGTTCGACGTCTCTCAGCTTCAGTTCGTACGGCACCCAATTTCCTTGCTTTTGGATCATTCCCATGGCTTTCAAACGCTTGGAAATGGTTGTTCGGTCAACTCCCAATGCTTCAGCAAGTTCTTCTTGCGTTTGACAAGAATCTTCATCAAGCAAAGTCGCCAATTCTCGATCTTCAAAGATTTGCGGCCGCCCGGTACGCTCCTTGTCTTCCACGTCGAAATCACCGCTTTTGAAGCGTCGAAACCATCCGCGAACACTTGAATCATCGACACAACCTTCTCCATAAGCCTCCTGAAGCAATCGATGCGTCTCGGCAGCAGATTTCTTCAAATTGAACCAGTAAAGTGAAACTTCCCGCAAATGACGTCGACTCGGCTCAAATTTCGACATTTTCACGATATCAAAAATTTATGATGCGAAAAAATTTTAACTAATGTCTTAGTATGGAATTGTTGACATATGAATAAGCTTTGATTATGACATATGTAACCATTGAATACTCGCACAGTATTGGTGGCGTCAAACTGTCCTTGTTTAAAATCGCCCCCGTAGACTAATCTGAAATAAAAATATTATTTTATATTATATTATTATTTTTAATTTAATTGGACTATAAGACCAATAAAAATATTTACTAATTTTATTTCAAATAATGTAGTTGATTATAATATTTTTCTAAATTCAGTAATATTTTAAGACAAAAATACAGACAAGAACGTCTTAAAATAATGGATCGTTAAAATAAATGGCTAAGTGCATTTTATATGCATTCCTATATATAACAGCATGCATAGTTTACATAAATATATCTAAAACTCTAAAAAAAGATAATAAATAAATAGTTTTAACGGAAATACAGCTTAATAAAGTAATGAGATCATTTACCAATAGCCGAGTTTATGTTAACATCATTTGGTCCATGCGTGGACTCATAAAAAAGAGTTAATTATCTTGAATCATAGACGTTTTTAGGTGAAAATTCTTCTGCTATTTTTTCTGATAATTCATTATTATTAAAAGAAATACGTATGAACTTGCTAGGCCCGTTCCCACAAAGCCTATGCTGTTTTTTTAATAATTAATTAGTGTGTGTGTGTGTGTGTGTGTGTGTGTGTGTGTGTGTGTGTGCGCGCGCGCGCGTGTGTGTGTATGTATGGGTGTGTATATAAAATCTATATATTTATATAAATGAATGTGTATGTATATATATCATATCATATCATATCATATCATACTAAATAAAGACAAAGCGTGTTTTTGTTTGTACACGATAACCGAAAAAACTACTGAATCGATTGTTCTGAAATTTGACATATATATTCTATATTATCTTGGGAAGGATATAGGCTATGTTTTTTATGGAAAATAATTTTACTTTCATCAATAAATTAAGTTAATGATTTTAACAATCAGTTTCATCAGCGGCCACTAGGTGGCGTCATGAATCATCAATATCAACTCAAAGTAGTCCGTTTAAAGTATTAATACCAGGCTAGTTCTAACGAATGTTCATATCCAGCTTTGGGATTCGTATTCGAAAGAAGGGTGTGATGTTAGTCGGTATTATCCTTTTTGTTCTTCAGGTTCATCTGACATTATTCTCACACGTTATGGATATCTTTTGATTTTTGTAAATTTTATTTTCTCTTACGTGGGAAAATCTGTCTCTCTCTCTCACTCTCTGTCTGTCTCTCTCTGGCTCTTTGTCTTTCTTTGTCCTCTTCTTATAAAATGGTGCTGTATGCCAAATCATACTGAATATAGTTTGTGACGACAAATTATATTTTTGTTTTCATACGTTATATTAACTTGAGAATTGTGACAAGAACCTGTGTTTTTTTAGTTTGAACAAAAAAAAATGATGGCAAAATAGGGTTCTTTACCAACAACCTCGAAACTATGTTCTATATATATACTCCATCAAAGCCGTATTTAATATGCATATATATATATATATATATATATATATATATATATATATATATATATATATATTGTTATAGACTGGGCTTATTGGACTAATAGGTGTGTTATTTTATACAATTTTAATATACAATGAATTAAGTTTATTAATTTTATGAATATAAAGTTTTACACAATTAATTTAAACAATTGACGTAAGCGCGCAAACGCTTGACAGAACTAATGTCTACTGAAAAAATCTCCGGTT
This sequence comes from Sycobia sp. Sy_11, assembly GCA_018907035.1. NCBI lineage: Eukaryota > Metazoa > Arthropoda > Insecta > Hymenoptera > Epichrysomallidae > Sycobia > Sycobia sp. Sy_11. The sequence continues at coordinate 89,014 of JACCIC010000124.1, read as the reverse complement.
TCGAAGGCTTGCGCTTTGTCTTATATACCGGTATGCGCCGCCCGTCAGCGGCGCGTCGCTGTCGCTTCTTCGATCATTTTCGTCAACCCGAAAGGACACGAATGTCAATACAGTAGGCGAACGTTTTCCTCAATCGCGCTTATAAGAGAGAGAAAGACAATGAAAAGCCGAGCATTTTTCTGGAATTGAACTTTATTAAACTAACCGAAGAATTGCTCGCTGCATACCTCGCAGCCAAAACGGCCTAGGTTCGACCTAACGGTCTTACCTTACACGTAGGACTCTATTTCTCGAGACCAAGTCTCGAAGCGGGTCAAATAGCCTCGAGGAACACAAAGTAGCCTCGAGCTGGAGCTGCACAGCCGTGATCGCCATGCGAATCACGCTAGAGCGAGTCGCCCACGAGCGCATCTTTCTAACGTTCTTTTTTTTTATCATTTACACCGGAACTAATTAATTAATATTTAGATCATTTAAATCATTGCCCTTTTCTCTCTTTCAATTTTACCATACAAATTCAATTTTGCTATATAAAACTTCAATTGTCTTTCTTAAACCTATTTACATTTGAGTCCGACTTTTGCTGTACCGCGTGCTCGAGAAATTTCGCAGAAGCGCGCTCGCCTATGTTTACAAATTTACCAAGTAGTTCGTTTTCATTGATTTTAAAGCTTATAATGTATTCTCTTGGCCATTTACATTCTTTCAACCATCTAATTTAATGATTTTCTTCAACATAAAGAACTAAAATAATCGCACTTTTTTTCTAATAATTAATAAGTAGTAGTTTACAATTTTACCTAGTAAAAAACACAACCTTGGAGCGTTTTATGCCCATTTGGTTTTTGCATTATATATACATACAACCATATACACATACATACATACATACTCATATATATATAGTATTAGGCTATTCGTCTCTTCGGTTTTTCCTTTTAATAAATAATATTTCAATTCTTTGTTACGTTTACTATTCTCTTTGCAATAACGGCAACGTTTTCGGCGAAAAAAATGTAATATTTTGACACGTTAATTAGGACGGAAAATAAAAGAAATGAACTTCGTTTATATTTAGAGTTTTCCGTACAGAACATAAATAAATAGATATTTTTACATATAAAAATAAATGTGCGGTTCCATATTATTTCGAGAAAACTAAAATTACCTTTTTTAACCTGTAAATAAATAACGCAGAATAAATAATACATAAAGAAAATTCGGAGCTCTTGATTTTTAACATATATATTTATATATATATATTGTGTATATATATATATATATATATATATATATATATATATATATATATATATATATATATATATATATTGTATAAAATGGTCGGCAAAATATCAACTTTTTGAACTGGACGCTACATTGAAATAGCTTTTTATACAGAAGCGACTATAGGTAAATTACGGTCAATTATTTATAGTAATATAGATTTTTATATATTTCTTACTTAAATATTATTGAATTGTTTACGAAATCGGTTAAATTATTATCTCCTGCGAAGCCGAGACGGGGGATGCTAGTGTATATATATAATATACCTAATTTCCGTACTCATAAGGTTTCGACTAGAAAAGACATTGTTTTTTCCAATATTAGAAAAAGTTGAGGAAGTCTAACTAGAATCAAAATAGAAAGTCTAACCATTTCCTTACTTCTCTTACTTTGTAGATTCCGCCTAGAAACACGTCATTCTTTCCAAAATAGGGAGAAGTTAAGGAAATCTGACTAGATCCAAGATAGAAAGCCCGATAATTTCCTTAAGTTTTCTGCTTGTAATATTTTGAATATAGAAAACACGTATTTCTTTCTAACATCAATAAAAGATAAGCAAATCTGAATAATGTTGAGAAAGTAATAATTAATATAAAACGATTATTAGATGATCGTAGGAAAACTAACTCGGATCTGGCGACTATTACCTACATGAAAAAATCATCAGTAATACCGAGTAGGGTCTAGCATCGAACTAGAGATATGCCGAGAATATTTCTGCATGGGATATTATATTAAATCAACTTATTATATGAAGCGTGTTGCTCTGCACTTTGGCTACAGGTTGTGTCGTCTTAATCTGAACTTTTTTGCTATGTATTTCTATTACATTATTATTATTCTATCACTTCTATTAATCCATTATAATATATATTCTATTACTTCTATTACTGTTGTTAAGTATTTCTGAGCATTTTCTATAGTCACACACGGAAGTTTAAATTAAAAACTGTTTTTTTAGCCAAAATATTAATTATTTCACGGTCATTAATATATTCTCGTCATAGATTAGTAGTATATTATCAGTATATCAAACTGTCATTTTCTACTTCAGATTAGAAAAAAGAAAAAATTAAAAATAAATTTATTCGTATCGTGGAATTTAGAAGAAATAATTCGTAGATAAAAAATTTATTTGGCAGGTAGATCAGTGGAGATAGAGACGAGCGATTCTGTAATGGTCTTTATGATCAGATTATAATATGGATACCATAATATGCATTACCTGGTACTGACTTATGTATATTTGTAGTTATTTGGTCTTGATATTGCTATCTATACAATTTTACATATAGATAAAGGTACTACATTTTTATTTTGTATATTCGTTCCGTTCAATTACTGTTTTTTAAAATTTTAAATTTCAAAAAATTCAAAATTCAATACGTACACTTGTAAATATACTGCTGCTATGTAACTTTTGTGACTCTTTTGAAATGAAATAGTTGATGAAAAGATCAGGTATAACATTTTTCTTCTGATCTGTTTATGTATATATTGAATATAGGATTATTAATATTATGTTTATCTTTCTTAATATGAAATGGGATTTAAGAATCTTTATGGGCAATGATAGTGATTTCACAATCTATACACGAAGAGTTTGCCACAGAAATTAAAGTCTTTGGTCACATTCCTGGTAGAAATGCATTCTATTTTTAAGGTATAAACAAGGAATTTTCCAATGAAGATACCTAGTAACAGGGTATCTTCGTTCGGTAGTAAATAGGAAAACATGTAACATATTTACATATTTTCAAGCTATTTTTTCAGTATTTAAGGCCTATAATAGTTAGTTTCGTATCAATGTATTTTTGGTTATGACTAAACATTATCTTAAAACAAGGTTAAGCGAGGTATAACATATAACCTAGCTAAAAAATTGATATCGTTATTAAGCTTTCTTATATAAATTCATTGACTTTAATCATTATTTTAATTAATTATAAATGTTTATCAATTTCATTTCGAAAATTTTGAAGTCACTTATAACTACGTTGTTTTTATATACCTTATACATCTAAATACATATACAACGCATTGACAATAGTTTACACATTCGTATACAATATATGTTATACTTACGTGAAGTAATAATCGGGCTTATATACTAATCAAGATAATATTTTGCCACTTGCGGGAATGCCAAATCATCAGATATGCCGTATGAACACTCTCCATAAATTCAAGTTACGAATTATAGTTATGATCTCAGCATGATTTTTAATTTAAAAAATTTCAAATGATATTATTTATTTTATAAATAAATTGGATAGAATTACTAACTAACAACCAATAATTGATGCTGGTATAAGACATAAAAGAATAGAATTTTTTAATTAATTACTTCATGCGAAATTTTAGATATTAAATAATAAAGGAAAATATTTCCAAAACTAATTTATTACGTATAATTTTTAAGATGACAAAATCGAACGAAAAGCAGACTTTATTATTACTTTGTAATTTTTGTAAATTATTAGTTTCCGTATCTTATGATGTTTCTTTTATTAAATCAACAACATAATGTTATAATATTATATAAATATTAATTATTAAATAAATTGCTCATTTACTAACGAGAAACAAGGTTAAAAACAATCTAGTTTCTACCTAGTTTTTAACTAGTTTTTAAACCTAGTTTCTACCTTTTTCTTAATTTTATTGACAATGTTCACATTTTGCATTCTAAGATTTACCTTGTTTCTAGCCACAATGATTGATTCTATGTTTACTACCTAGTAACTGCTTTCCAGCCTATTAAAAATCGTTAGATTTCTACCAAGGATGCGCGAATGACTTCGGGAAATAGCTTTTTCACGCGCACTATGCAAGCTTTCTTTGTAGAGATGACTGGCCTTATTTCCTCGATAGCCTAGGAATTAAACTATACCTATTCGAATGTTTCACCTGAGAAGCTTTATCTTAAAATGTGCATGTTTGTGCCGTCTATAGTTGATCGTATAGTGAAATATTTTGCTTTTTATAGCGTAACACACGAAACGTTTTTTATTTTTCGAAAACTTGTCAACTTATCTGTAGATGTAATCGTAATACAATGTATCGAGTTAAAACAACACCTTCAGCATGAACTCCTATTCTAAAAGACAAAACAATTCTATATTTATCATTATCGATGCTCGCTGCAATTTTATCGTGAGATTCAATATAGATTACGTAGGTTTCATAGGTCGCACATATACCTATACCTGCTATCTCATTCTGTTTATACATAATCAGTGGGAAATCCGGGGATATCGGTCAAATCAATGAAAACGTTTTACTGTCTACTTCGAATCAATATCATCATACTGATGAGATTCTCAACAATTATTTTTAGATCTTCTTTAAACGAGAGTAAAAAAATTCATAAAAACCTATGTATTTTGGTTTTTATCTGCTTAAAAGGTAATGGCTATTACAAGAAATGCACTATGTGTGTCGTATATTTACAACAAAAAGTTTATCTCCTATGAGCAGTCAAATAAATGAATTTCTGTGTGAAGATTTGTTTATTCAATTAAAAAAACTGTTATACAATTCCTTTGAATAAAATGCGACAAAGACTGAAAACTTCCCTTAAATGAAGATTAACCTTCCTCTTCAATATTGAGCTCCGACAGCTATAAAAAAGCTCTTTTGTCGAAAGAAAGGAACCGCAGTGCCAGTTTATCCTATTCACCATACTGACTATTGACATTTCTAGTAGGTGTGGTTACTGCTCTTACTCACTCGCCGGTTATCGTTCTCTACTCCCCCATCTCACTATCTCTCTCTCTCTCTCTCTCTCTCTCTCTCTCTCTCTCTCTCTCTCTCTCTCTCTTTCTCTCTCTCTCTCTTTTTCTCTCTCTCTCTCTCCCACAAATATATCTAATCGCATCTATCTTACTTCGTTTAGTGTCTCGACAAAATAATCAAAGATTTCTCTGTCATTGCACAATATGCATGTATATAACTATGCTCTATATATGTACGTAGTTACAACATAGTAAATGATAATGATTCAAGCTCTGAAGTATCTTCTATATTTTATTATTCGTTATCTCTGTGCTTAAAAATCGGAATATATTTTGATTTATTATTGAATCAATATATGGCACCTGCACGTCTTTTTTTCAAAGATAAAGATAAAAATCGTTGATTTCTGACGCCCGCTGATAGCGAGTTTGCTCAGATAATCGTCCCATACCATTTCGAAAACATCTGCTTCCGATAATGATGTATAAATGTAGAACCTTAATTTTCTTACAATTGAAAAATAACCAATATTATTAGGAAGCAAGTTTGAATCAATATTAGAGGATATAGGCGTTATTTTGTCATTTATGGTATACTTTAAAATATAAATGTAAAATATTTAATTAAAAAATCAACCTGAATTAAATATAAATCTTATAATATAAAATATGTTAGATTATTTTAGCCTTTTATAAATAATAAAGCAAAAATACTTGAAATTAAATATTGGACGGTATCGTAAAAGGATGTAAACATATGTATCCACGGGGTCTTATTACGATCTGCGTCTTTGCTGCCCTGCGCGGCAAATGATTTATAAGTTCATTGTTTAGATGCCTGATGTTTTTTTATAGGTTTTAAGATTCTCACAAAGGCTTGCAGAATTTTCAATGTCGAGTACTACAGTTAGTCTTGCGTCGTCCTTTCGTTTGAACAGACGTCTTTTCTTTCCTCGTTTGAAATAAAGTTCATGTTAAAAGATTATTTCGTTTATCTTTATTTTAACATTCGACTTACTATATTTAATAAAATTCAATAAAATATTTATTATAATTAATTTAATATAAAAATTAGACACTTTGTACCATAAAAATTGATTGAAAAATTTTAATTATTGTATTTTTAACTCGAGTACAATAATTCTATTACGGAGTCAATATTTAACATGAATATAATTATAGATTTATGAATAATTTAAAATACAACATGTGGTTGAAAAATCAATCGTATCTTTATTAAAGCATATACACGCACGTGCATGCGCAATCACGCATTCGAACACGCATTCAAAGAGGGAGAGAAAGAGCTGTTGATAGGATTTATCATTCTCTCTCTCTTCTCTCTCTCTCTCTCTCTCTCTCTCTCTCTCTTTCGTTCTCTGTGCGCAGGCGATAGCGCGATACATTTGGTATTTATTACGGTAAGTTTTATATATATATATATATGCATACATACAATTCACCTACATAAGAGCTGCACAGTTAGATTTCCAGTTACGCATGCGCGCGAATGCGCATCCGAATGTTCCGTAGTTAAGAGTAAGAGCGGACTGAAGTAGATTGGGAGGGGGATACATATCGCAGGGGTACTTTGCCAACCAGAGAATTTGTAGAGGTGGGATGCCTGCGTTTGAAAATAATCGACCCATAATTGTACTTAAAAATGCAACTAAGAAATCTGTTTTACATTTGAAAAATCCAAAAAACAGTATGAAATACTTTTATATTACATAAGTATATATTTTAATTACAAATTCAATTAATAAACCATTATAATTCAAATATTCTCCTTTCGTATATTACAGCAGTAAAGGGTTTTATTTCATAATAATATTTTGTATTGCATATATATAATATTTTATATAATGCGTTTAGATTCGGTGCATTTATTTAATATATTTTAAAATTTGATTCTATTTTCTTATTCTGAAATAGGCAAGACTTTCGTAATAATTATGATTCTATATTACGGTTTCCATGTATACTCGTAAGCTTCTAGAATTTCACCTTTGTTTCTAATAGAAAAGTTCCGAATCATATTCTAAATTAATTATTATTTTCATTAGCCAACAGATTGTCAATTATCTATTGAAAGGTTTAACTTATTCATCTGCTTGATATACTCTACAACCAATTCAGCTTCTCGTTCAGCTTTCTTATCTAATGAAAGTTTTGTTTTATGGCAAATTATTTTTAAAGCGATTACATTTTAAGATATTGTATAAAGAATATTTATGCAAGCAATGGTTATTAAATTACGTGTTGTATTCATTATCTTAAAGGGCCGGTCAATCAATATATTAGCTGAAAAATAGTTTTTCATTTTAATTTAGATAAAGAATTTCAAGTCTTGTCATTTAAATGTAAACTAAATTATAATCGACTCAAGTTCCAGCACGCGTTTTCAAGTACACTTTACTCACGTTTCTGTTATAGGGAACGTACTTTTCATTGCTCCAGCGGACATACATTCCAGATTATTTCAATCTTAAAATATTACGAATGAACTTAAATGTATTGTAGAACAAGAAGGAAATAGAATTTTGCGAGGATAAATGGGAACTGATGGGTAAAATTGCAGTTGCAGCACGCGCTTTCGAGGGACCTGGAACACGATGGATATCTCGCGTGGTGCACTGTCATCGAATCACCTAATATATTTTCGAGAATCTTATTGTCACTTGAATTATTTTTGTCATATTTATCTGTTGTATGATTCTTTGACAGAATGTGATACGAGCATATATAATTTCTGTAATTTTCCAAGCACTTTTAAATGATTTTATCGCATGCATTATAACCGTATACGAATATGTAATTATTATAAATTAAAGGTCGTGTATATTATTATAATAATTTATACATTTTTTTGGAAAAAAAAATTTTGTGATATTTAAAGAAATAAACTATATGTATATAGATATATCATTAATATACTTCCATATAACAAATTTTCTTCACCGTTATTGTATTTTAGTATTTTTGATTTATTTGTAATGAAAAATGTATAACAATTAGGAAAAGGTTTTTACAAATAATTTTTGGAGCTTTGAAACATTAATATTATTCAGTCAATTTGATGTATAATATTAATACATCAAATTGACTGAATTAATATTGAAATAGTGAAGAGCATTAAAAACTTTGTATATAATAATAAATAAATGATAGTATATGAAACAATAGAGTTTGTTCAAAATTATTTTAAACAAAATTTGGAGGTCTACCTAAAATACATTTTTTACATTCAATATATTTTTGCTTTAAAACTATCGTTTTATGAGCAAAATTTAAAGTTAAAAAGTACTTGTACCATGTATGATCTAAGCGGCGAGGAGGTCCCTGACGTATCGACTATGACTTGGGTTGGAAGCAGCTCGAAATTCTCATAATTAATTACGTTTTTCTCCATAATTATTAGCTTTAAAACAAAATTAGATAGAACATATCAAATTTGTTTCCATAGCATCTACAACTTTTGTTTGAACAATTTTTTTCTAAACTCAAAATTATTTAAAAAAACCTGATTTTTATCAATGTTTTAACATTTTTACAAAGTTTGGGTGTCTGGCGTTACCACATCCAGATTAATTGACGCAGCGGACGGTCACTACGTTTTAGAGGACATTGAAACGCATCATTTAAACTAATTTTCGGTCGAGAATAAATATATGACATAAAAATGTCGCTGGCTTCCGGACTATTAGAGAGTTATTTATTGGTATATATAGAATTTATCAGGTTATCATAAAAGAATTATTTTCAAAGCTTTCATTTTATGTATTTTTGATTAAATTTTTTAATAATTTTAATATTCTATTGTAACTGTGTTGGCAAACAAAACTATTTTTTATTAAAATGCGTTCTCGTAAATTTGTATATACTGCTTTAAAAAATGTTCACTCAATTTGAAAAATTAAAATCAATATTTTCATGCTAAGATCAACACAATACCAAGGTCAAGATAAAACAAACAATCCCATGATTCGTATACAATACTTTTCTCATACCAAGGGAATATTTGTCTAAATTTTGGCGTGTCTTAGTATTGGTCAATCATTAATTTGGCATTCATAAAGTTGGGGTTTGTGAAGCTGAGATTTATAGGCTCGTTTATGGGTTTAAAGTTTGTGCATTAATAGTTAGTTAGTTTAAAGTTTATGGTAGTATCAAAATTGTATTCATAAAGTTTTAATGAATTTGTCATTGAAGTATTTTTACAAATATAGAAAATTTATTATAAATAAGAATAGAAAGTGAACTGTCTCAAGTTGTCTTTGGATTTCTCGCCCAATATTATTATGAATCTCAAGTCTTGAAAAAAACCAAATAAGTTAGTTCATAATTTGACAATATATTATATGCTGATGTAGGCAAATGGAAAAAAATCTTATTGACGTTCTTCAATGAACTTTAAAAATGAAGTTAGTTGTATATATAATATTAATTATTTACACGTAGTAACTTAGTATTCAGAACTGACGATAAATTAAAGTCTAGGATAAAAGAACTTATAGAAGCTTATTCTAACGATCTGAAAAATATTTTAATTTTCGGAATAAAACAATTTATATCGCGACTAACATTAATAAGAAAAGAAAACATCTCACAATAATTCATATGTTTTTAAAGTACTAAACTCGTGTATTAACAATAAAACAAATCTTTGCATAGCGTACGGATTGCTGGTTTTTACCAGCGAATGGTGAATATGAAATATTGTTTTCAGTATTAAATCAAATAAAAATTATTGACAAATTTTCAATGAACGATAGCATATCGGTTTTTTCAATACTAGCCATAAAATCTCATTTATTTCGAACAATGGATTTTGAGTAGTATGTATAGATTTTGAACATCTGTACAATATTGCAGAAAAAAATCCAGATAAAAAATGTTCATTAAAATTAATTTAGAATTACAGAAAATGTTAAATTGTATTTAATTAAATAATCATAAAAGTTAGTAATAAATTATTTTATGTACGTTTGTTATCGCGTCACATTTTGAAAGATTAAAATACTTGACTCTAATTTGGTTAGCTAGCGGTTTTCTGGATTTATAAAGAACTATAAAAGAGGATACAGGAATGGGTGGGGTGAGGAAAGGGCTTCGTCTTTTGTACAACACCGGATCTGAGAAACTCTTAGTCCATCGCTGGACGAGGGGCGCCCACCACTCAATCACTATATATGCATGCGCGCAAATGTCTCTGCTGCGTCGCGCTCGGTGGCCGGCTGACGGAGAGACCGCGCATCGCGATGCCCTCAATAAGTTGAGCGACAGCGCTGGCGGTAGTATAGCATCACATATTCGCAACGCACATCAACCACCGGCGCGCTTCGATCTTTCATCGGCTTATACATATACTACTTGTTATTATTGCCGCTACTGTTTACGCGCTTCCTCTTTGCAGTTGCTGAACTCCCACGTCGCGTCTGGGTGCATTCTTCTTTTCTATTTCTTTGATCGCCCGCGGTAATCACTACACGGCCAGGAAAAGGAGGAAGGGGAGGAGCTGCGAGGCGGGCCTTCGATCGCTGTTCAGTTTATTTTAATGTGATAGTTGCTCAAAGCTGCCGGGAAGAAACACTTTTATAGGACTGTAGCACAAGGTATGCAGAGTATTGACATTATATTAGGCAAGATTAAAAGTGATAGGATAGACAAGCAAGGATGTGTGCGACAAATGAGAGAGCGTTTAATCAATCCATCAGTTGTGCAAATATGTTTTCAATGCCCTTTCGATCGAATTTCGAAGCGAAATATTGGAGCCGTGAAAATGGCTGATGTTCCGTGTTTTATCTCGATTAAATGTAAATACGTAGTGTAAATCCATTCAAAAGTTCAGTAGCATTTGTTAAATTAATACAAATTATGCCTCACACTTAGAGACCCTATAACAGATCTATTTATAAGAACAACATTTATAGGATATAAAAGTAAAATATTGTGACACCCGTAATAAGCGTTCAACGAGAGCATGATTTTCTATATACATACATACGATTTGTTTCAAAAGCGCTTCAAATCGCTATTTATATTTTTATCGATTTTATCTATTTTAATTCTGCCGGAAGCCTTTTAAAATCAAATATACGTAACGTAGTAAAAATTTATGGGTTTCACATTTAATTTAAGTTAAAATTACGAGCAAAACATGTACACAATATATATAATAAAAATCCTTCCAAAAATTTTATACCGCCAATCGTGCATTTTTTACATTAATTTATCTCTCTCTCTCTCTCTCTCTCTCTCTTCTCTCTCTCTTCTCTCTCTCTCTCTCTCTCTCTCTCTCTCTCTCTCTCTCTCTCTCTCTCTCTCTCTCTCAATCTCAATTGTAAAAACGAAAAATCGTTCTCTTAATATATATACTCTATAATATTATTATTATCATTGTAAGAACAAAAGGTTAAAATTTACACAAATGCTTCATGCTTTGCTGCATTTGGCGATTTAACTGTTTTGCTTACAGAATATAAAATCACATATATTATAACAACTATAAATTGATCAATAATCAAAATATTAACTTCTCGAAGGTTACACTTCCAAGGTAGCACGATCACTCGAGAGTTAATAGCAATTTCCCATTCTTATTCAGTTAATTCTATTTTCATATTTCTATAAAATTATCGTAATAATCTATTACGAACTGTGCTATATAAAATTCACAATTCATTTAAATAAAGAGCTATCATACAATGTACTTAAAAAAAGCTGTGGATAATATTTCTTCTTGACAAAAATTTTATATAGAGGCTGTATTCTACACTATAAGGCGATCAACGTATTTTTAATTATTTCGAATAAATTTTTCAAATTAACGGGATATTAACTGCTCTTTTATACCAATTGAGTAAATGGTGCTCTGTTTTAAAGATCTGCATATATAAACATTAAACTATTAATAATTTTAGTTGATCATGCCAATCATTTAGATTTATTTTGCATTACTATAAAGTTCCAAGTAGATTTATAAATCTGTATAAGCACGAAAATACTTTTTAAAATTTTATAATCCAAAATGATAAATAAAGGTTTTAAAATGATCTCTTTTTTACACGATCTGATGCGTCTACATTAAACTTTGCAGCAATATAAATTAAACGTGCATAAATGGCAAATAATTAATTAACATTTTCAATATCGGTAAAAATATATTTTGCCATCGCCTTCAATCCTAGGAAACTCAATAAATTAGCTTTTACTATCTGGGTTGAGTTTAATCTAAGCAATAATTATGTATATTGCAATAGCATTTATATCGATAATGAAATGTTGTCTGCCGCGTAAAGTAAAAATGATTGTTATCCATTATTGATGAACGAGGAATTATGAGATATAATATGCCGGTTGTTCCAAGATAATAAAACGGTTAAAATATGCATAATGTAGTTCGATCCAAATTTTAGAATAAAATTTTTTTTAATTACATATATGAATACTCACGCATACAAATCTCAATTTCTCTCTCTCTGTATCTCTCTTTGTGTTTCTCGCTTTCTCGATCTCTTTTGTAGCTTCAATATTTTAGAACTCTAAGCACATTTAATGTATCGAATTTTGATATATACGTAATGTAAATTGAAAAAATATTTAATTTATTTTATAATATTCATGTTTATTCCTTACAAACATTTCATTTTTTTATGTTAATTGATATCGCTTTATTCATGCTCCCACAAATTGGCGTTACTCAGCGACTGAAGTCTACAGTGTGTTTGTAAACAAAGCATATGTAAATTGTTTGGCGGGTCTTTGTTTCAATTGGTGAAGACCGGGACTTGAACTCATATCAGTAAGTTATCAGTCCTTCATTCTAACGATCGTGACACCCTAGCACTTTATACTTTAATTTAGACTATTTTCATGAAATAATTAAATTCTCCCCTAAAATATATCATTGTTAATAATTACTCTAAAGTGCAACATAGATATACATGGATTCCATATTCTTTACTATGTGTAAATAATATTATATATAATAATATGTATTCTTAATAATTGTAAGTCTGGTTAACTATTAAAATCTCATTTAAAGATTAATGCTATATAAATAAAAGATAAATCAATTTATAAATTAAAAATATTCTACATTCAAAAAATTCCATGATTACTTACAGTATTATCAATTTTTTCTGTTCAAAGGAAATAAGAGCTCCCATACTTTTTGTCTTTAACAGTTTCTATAATTGACACAGATCAATAATATGAAACATTTTCTATGCTTCTTTTCAAAATATTAACAAACATTTTTTAATAGATTTTAATCATTTATTTGAGTAATTATTAATTATTGAAATTTCCGGAAGGATACTTTACTGTCAATATGACACGTGAAAATCAATATATAAATTTATGTGTGTGTGTGTGATTTAGTTGATTAACTGAAATAATGCGGCTAATTACAATCGGAATAAATTTTCAAAAGAAATTTAAATTATAAAACTCCACTTCTAGCCTCCAACCTTCTTTAACTCTGTTCGTGATACCCTCGCTCCTTCTCTTTCCTCCCCTCCACCCGATCACTTACCCGCGGCGCAAGCGGATCTCGGCTGCTGGTGGGTTGGTAAGGGATAGAGATGTAGGGGGAGGATAATTCGAGCGCGGGCTGGTCGCGACGAACAGTGAATTTTAAGTGATCGTAAGCAATAAAAGTGTAAGAGCCTTATCGGGATCGATCCCGCGGTATAATAATTCCCGCCCATGGCCCTAATAAAATATTAGCAAGAAATTGTAAAGAGGTTTCTGCTCTTCATATAAACGACGTGCGGTTATTAAGTAACAAAACAAGCGTAACTACAAATAAAGTTCGCATGAGATAAAGATTAACGACTGTCAGCTGTTTAGCCTGGAGCTTACTTGTTCGAATACGATACCTACCGTGTCTGTAGACAAATCAGTCTAGCATTGACCTTCGTTTGTATAGAGGCTATTTTTTTGTTTTTCCGAAAAATAATCAATGTAACAATACAGTAATGAACTATTGAGAATTTCATATAATTTGGAAAAACTACAACTGAAAATTATAATTTATTGAAACAAATGTATAGCTATAAATCTTTAACGCTTTCACGCGTATTCGAGTGGTATCAGCATTTTCAAGATGGCAGAAAAGATGTTGAAGATGACTCGCGTTCGGATCACTCTTCTACGTCAAAAACTGATGAAAATATGGAAAAAGTCGATAATCTTCTTCCATTTGACCGTCCGTTAATTATCCGTGCAATTGGTGAATCTATAGGAACGGACAAAGAATATGTGCGATAAATTTTAGATAAAATCTTTATCATGCGAAAACTGTATGCAAAACTGATGTCTCAATTCCTCAACATTCGAATAACAAAAAGCTCGCAAAAATATTTGTCTTGATATTTTGAATGCGACTCAAATGATTGAGAATTATTACAAAGAGTCAACATATGATAAATCTTGGTTTTTACCTATGATCCTGAAACAAAGTGCTAATTCATGCACTGAAAAAGTCTAACTTCAGCAAGAGTTAAGAAAAACGAAAATTCAAATTCAAATTTCAAAGCAAGTCAAAATTCAAACCTATTATGATTGTTTTTTCAATATACATGAAATTATATACCTTCACTGAGTTTTTGAAGGTTAAGCTATGAACCAACATTACTACCTTCATGTTCTTACTGAACCCTGTTAAAGAAAAAGAAAAAGCGACGAGAATTATGGAAGCAGAAGTCGTGGGTTCTTTATCAACACTTATTTCATTACGTACTGTCCTTTAAGATGTTTCTACGACGGTTTAATCTCAGGCTCTACTAGAATATTAATTAAAAATATTAAATTTAAATATAAATGTTTTAAAAAATTCAAAAGTACAAAGAGAATTTTATAAAGTTTATGTACCAAAACATTTTTGATAATTGGTAAACAAGATAAGTCGCAAAAATATAGTTCCCAACCTATCTTAAAATCATCATCAAAATAAACGTTTCCTTTTGAAATATTACAATCTATTCATGAATAGTAAAATACATGTGTTTACGATCTTTAAAACAGTACCGGTACTCAAAAGTTAATTAATCCTATTACAGAGAAACAAAATGATTTGACCAATATATATGTACGATTATAATAATACAAATGCAACACTACACTAATAAACAAATTATAATTTGAAGATATTTATGTGAAAAATGTTATATTAAAACTATGCTTCGTATAGTATAGATTTCATTGATGCGCATGTGGGGGCGCATATTTTCTCTGTTGTATACTGTGTGTATGTATGAGTGAATGAGTGGTGATAGATTCTGAGAACCGTGCGACAGCAACACGTGTATTTTATTGCGCTCCGTCCAGCTAACGGAGCGGCATACTGCGAGGGGATTCTCCGCAATTAGTCGATGCGCCAGCCACGGAACTACTTGAGAAAAAATGTACTTCAAGCAAAGTCTGTATATATATATATTATAAGATTGTAAAATTTGTCTTTTCTTACAACAGATTTTTGGTGCATCTGTATGTACGTCTGTGACGATGATGTTGAGAAGGGACCGCCGTGCGGCCGGATACTATGTATACATCTCAGTTACTGTTGAAATCTTGTGAGCTTCACATCGCTCCAGCTTTAGAAAATTAAATACAGTTTTTCTTATTTTAGATTTGTTTTCTTATTTACTTTTACCCAAGTTTGTTTCGGCAGATTAAATTTCGCGAAAACGTACCGAACGCGGTGCATACAATATACATACAATTGCAACTCACCATTTTACTTTATTATTAATTGTTTTTTCTTATCCTGGTCGAAATGCTAAACATTTTTAAGCGATAATCAATAAACAAGCTATTTCGATAACAGTTAGTTCCGTGTCAATGTCTTTTTGGTTATGACTAAAATTTACCTTCAAATAAGGTTGAAACTAGGTATAATATATAGCATTGCTAAAAAATTAATATCATTGTTATGCATTATTATATAAATTCATTGATATTGATAGTTACTTTTAATTAATAAATTGTAAATTTATATAGAGTTCCTATTGAATTTTTATTAAATATAGTAGGTGGAATGTTAAAATAAAGATACACGAAATAATCTTTTAACATGAACTTTATTTCAAACGAGGAAAGAAAAGACGTCTGTTCAAACGAAAGGACAACGCAAGACTCACTACAGTACTCGAAATTGAAAACTTTGCAAGCCTTTGTGAGAAACTTAAAACCTATATAAAAACTCATCAGGCATCTAGGCAATAAACTCATAAATCATTTGCCGCGCAGGGTAGCAAAGACGCAGATCGTAATAAGACACAGTGGACACATATGTTTACATCCTTTTACGATACTCTCCAATATTTAGTTTCAAGTATTTTTTTGCTTTATTATTTATAGAAGGCTAAAATAATCTAACAGTTCCTAATTTTGAATATTGAATTCATTTATACGCAATCTATAACTTATACATATATAATACATATTAAATGCATTGACAATAGTTTACAAATTCACATATAATGTTATATACATGTAAACGACGTCTTAATCGAGCCTATATATACTAACCAATGTAATTTTTTGTAACTAGACATGCAGTGTGTGCATTCTGCATAAATTAAAGTTCCGATATAAACTCAAATACACACAAATTTTAAAATCATTTAAAAAAACAATAAAATTATATTATTTATTAAATTATTTATTTTATAAATAAATGAAATAATATCTTTAATTAATTACCAATAATTGAAACAGGTATAAGATAACAAAATATAATATTTTTTAAGGTCTTTCATCAGTGATGTTGTCATAATTTAAGCAGTGAAATTATTTTTAAATAAATATGTACTTTTGATCTTAATATTAGTTATTTCTTGAAACGTTCTAATGCGTGTGCGTGTGCTGTCTGAGCAACCGAAACTAACTGCAAATTGATGTAATAGCAGCCTAAATTTAATTTATTTATCCAATTGTATATAAATCTACTTTGTTGATATTGAAAAATGCCAAATCAAAATGTTGATGAAAACCAAAAGAATAACGATCAAAGAAAGTCTATTGAATAATATTTACAGTTTCTTTCTGAATAATAAAAATCTTTTAGGTTTGACAATTTGAATTTGTCAAATTTGTCAATTTGAATTTTCTAACTAATATTTAGAATCAAGATGATTATTTATTTGAAATTCTATTCCCTTTCTTAACGTTTGAAGTATTTTTATGTGTTGTTTGTCATAGTTAACATAAAAACATGTTCAAAGCCATATTGATTTATAAAAATCCTTCTACAACACCTATATATAATATACAATAACCCTGATATTATAATAAAATAATAAGAAGGAATTATAATAATAATAATAATTTTTGTGATAATACTTCATATATCTCGTGTTATTTTGTATTACCCGCGTGTCGCATTGTCGAACGTCGTCTGTCAGCTCGCCTGTATAGCAGACATTGTAGTTCTGGTAACACATGATATTTTTTTTTTTATGTTATTTAACGTCGCTCTATTTATGCTTCCATATATCGGTGCTAATCAGCGACGGAGGTGTACTATGTGTTTGTAAATAAAGCACATGTAAATTATTACAGCGGTGCTTGTGTCAATCGGCCGAGACCGGGATTTGAACTCGGATCACCAAGTCAACACATGATATGATCGCTTTTTTATTTAAAATTTAAATATCTCCTCAAAATTACCATTGATACTTAACTTTCAAGGTATCATTAAAATTTTTAAGAATCAATCAATATTCATCTCATTTATGAATAGAATCTTTCATCTTTCATCTTTCTTTTTTAAAGAGTTATTAATAAAATAAATCTCATTTCCGGCGGGTCTCTCATAAAAGTTAATGGGAAACCAGGATAAATTATAATTTTATAATTCTTTCAAACTATTTATATATTTTATAATTCTTTTAAACTATTTACGTATCGTATGGTGTTCCTTTTATTCTATAAACAAAATAATATTATAATATTGTATAAATATTAATTTTTTCGATTATAGTAATTGAAACTTACATTCGAATGAAAATGTTCATTTCCTAGCCAGAAACAAGGTTCCAGCTTCAAATATAGTTTCTACCTATTTTTTAATTTAATAGACAAAGTTTACATTTTTCATTCTAAGATTTTCCTAGTTTTAAGCTATGATAAATTGATTCTATTTTTAATACCTAGTAAATACTTTCCAACCTATTGAAAATTCTTAGATTTTTACCAGTGTACTAGTAAGTTTTTCTTTCAAAAAAACTAAAAAGGTACGAGTAAGTTTTTCTTCCAAGAAAAGCTAAAGGAAGTAAGTTAAATGAAGATAGATCTTAATAAACTTTTTTATAGTTACTGGAGAAAGGATATACATGCCAATGAAAATGTATTTCGTTTTTTATTTTTCAAGTAAAAAAATAGCTTACGGGCACATCTGGTGGAAATTTAAAAACATCGACAAAATATTAACTTTTTTTGTTTTCATTTGCTGTTGCAAATTTTTAACCAAAAGTTTTTTTAAGTAAAGCAAAAATTAAAATTTCTATTATGTTGGCTCAATTTTTAAAATTTAGAATTGCATAATTTGATTACGGCAAGAAATGAGTCAAGTATATTTTTTATATATATCGAGGTTTCGTTCTTCTAAGTGACGATTTTTTAAGTCAATGCATCTTCTCGAAATACTTTAATAATAATAAACTGATTTTAAATTATTACAAGTCAAAATAAAATCAAATGTCAAGCAATGAATAAATCTGTATTGTAAAGTCAGAATAAAACTCAATAGCGTTTTAATGCGTCTTTGGAATTTATCGTCAAAATTACTAATTTTTAAAACCAAATAAAAACTATTATGTGAAACGAGAACTGCTTTCGCAATTGTTGAACATTTGAGAAAGCAATACTTACAAATGACAGTAATACTAAATTGTGTATTATTATAAGCCCTTTTCATACTTCATGGGAATTTTTTTGAAAATAACATGGTATATAAATTTTACCTTAAATTAATCGTATAGATCTTTTATTCCACACAATACGTTCTTATAGGAGCTCTTCGGAAGCTGTGGATATTAAATTAAGCGAATAGCTCTTCGACACAAATTCACGGCAAAATGTTTTTGTAGCACGTTGAAGAGCTGTTTTCCTAAATTAGGACACCTTAGTATCCAAGGTTTCTAAAAATCATACGGACATTACGAAATATAGATAAACATCAATATACTATTGTTATAAGATTACCACGGTCGTTTTCTTAAAACCTAGAAAAAAATGATATTTTATCATGACTGATTATTAGATTATGTATTTGTTAATCGCAATGATAAATATACATAGCATGGTCAAAAACTAGCTCATCACTTCTCAATGATTATATTTCATTTTTAATGTACTTCTGTATGAAATTTAAAAGATACTCCTAAATACAGAGTTGTGTTTATCAAACGGAAGTTTGTATATATAGTATCGATTTGAATAAAAAAATTTTAAATAAAAACAGATTATTCTGCACTGGTCACATTTCATTTTTATAAGGATTGATCCATTATCCGAGACATAATAAACTTTTTTATAAATTAAAAAGATATTTCTGTATGTATATTTATGTTTGTCAAGTAGTGAGCAATGGACTTTATTGGACTAACTTTGATAAAAAGTAAAAGAGTAATTTAAAATTTTTATGAATCGTTTTTTAATGTCTGTTTTATTTAAAACAAAACTTTCCCAATTTGTTTTTTGTAATATTTGGTTTTATTATAAATATATTTGTGAACTTCGTATAGAATATTTAGATAATTTAATATTCGAATCGTTTAATTTTTGTCCTGTAAAACATAGTCGCATGTATTGTATAATAATGACAAAACATATTTTTGTGCCGTAATTTCTGTACAGTACATATCTATATATAGTAAAAACGTTTATTATTTATTTGTTATATAATTAATCAATATTTTTTATGGACAGCTCTGCATCATCAACTCGCTGGTCACAACAAATACAGAACATCGTTTTATGGCCAAAGCGATTTGGTCTTGCAGTTGATGGATCAGCTTCACTAGGTGAAAGACATATTTTATTTTTCTTCGGGTTCTCAAAATAAATTCATTTTTTCGTTCCCCGTGACAATTAAATGAAGAAAAGATTCTCTTTGGAACCGTTGAAGCAGCATTTCACTAACGATTTTTCGATTTTGCATTTATCTATCATTCAGACGTGACACCCATTTTCCATATTTCTAGATCTTTTCCACAGATTTTAAACGTTGCCTGAATCTGTCAAAATCGAGATCTCCACTTTTAAATTGACTAATCCATGTCTCACATAATCTAATCACTAAAGCATGTTTAGCACAAGTTTCTACGAGCAACTGATGTGCGCCAGATGATTTTTTCTTTTTATGAAATGAGAACTGCAACGAATGCCTAAAACACGATTTACTTAGAACAAAACCCGACATCTATGACGCTTTTATTTTGACGAAATATATCTTGTGTTTTTTTGAAGATTAATCTCAATCAAAAAAGTAGACATATATACCAAATCATAGAAATGCATACATATCACTAGCGACAGCTAATAGTCAAATCGATAAATTTCAATTTACACTCCTGCTATTTATAGTTTATTCGAAGGCCATTGTATTTTGCAAAGTTCAAACAGCTTCTATAACATCTTGGTCTAGAATATTAAGAAGTAAACTACCAGACTCGAGAAATATTTTATAAAATGAATTTATTTAACACGAAGAAGGAGCGACTGTCCACGAGGATGAGCGATAAAAGATTAAATCAATTGTTTCAAAATCAAGAGTTCTGAATTTCTGTATTACTATAGAAAATTTATCTAAAACTCCACGCATCTAAGCAATAAATATATATATCTTCGCTAACCAGCAGTATGAAAAAGAGTCGAGACACCGACAATCAGAAAACATCTGCAATGCACATTATTAAGAGTGGCGACGCAGACAGTAATCGAAATGATTGGGCTCAGTTTAGAATCTTAGAAATATTTATGGCTGTTTGTTTCTCAAGTGGTTTTTAATACATTATTTAGGCAAGTCTTAAATAATCAAGCAAATTATTTCGTTTACATAAAATAAGGCGTAGTACAAATTTAAAGAACGTTACAAACTATTTATCCTATAGCCATGCGATAAAAACGAAGCTTGCGTCTCAGACTCCACCTCGTTATAAAATTATATCTTCATCAGTTGTAACAATTTTTTCGCCTTCTATCATGCTGGCGATCACATAAACAGATTGTGAAACTCCATATACGATGGGGTTGGGTCTCTTATTAGCTTTCGCTGTACTTTCACAAATGAATCGTTAGTGAATGAAAGTTATTTAAATATATCTGATATTTCTATATATTATTCAGTCATTATATAAATAATAGGTACCTTGTTGATTAAACTCCATATATTGTTTTATAATAGTTTATAATCAAAATGATTATCGCAAATTTTTTAATCATTACGTAAAACAATTCCAATAATTTTTTTCCACTATTCATATATACCATCACCCTTAGGTACACTATGAACATGGACTTTTATTTTATTTCACAGATGTTGAACTCGGGTCAGCACCGCTATGCCGCATTTTTTATTATAATCAATTAAGATTAAAAAACACTTAAAAAACGGAGTTACTATCAGGTTACATTTATTTCAATAATTAAAGTTTACGGTTAATTTTTTTTTTTCAGAAACGTATTTAACTCAATAGTGATTGCAGCGATGCTTTAGTGGCTCAATTCCTAGGCTATTCTGAGACCACGGAAAGGTTGAGTGTTTCGCTATATGTTTATACGACCATGATCATGACAGCTCTTTTCTCTCTTGCCCCGTCACTAATTCGAATGTTTTATTTCTCTGTCCATTTTAGATCCACAGGGTCGGCTTTTAAGTGTCAGGTTCATAAATTCGAGCTACTCGAAAAGAATTCGAAAGCGAGATCTGTGACGCACGCACGGTTTTTTTTTATAAGACTACGTATTTGGAGTTTTGTCTTGAACCGTTAATTGGAACATGAAATTATATATATATATATATATATATATATATATATATATATATATATATATATCATATAATATATCATACGAGGGTGGATTGATAAGTTTCCGGCCTGACCAAGAGATGGCACCACTAGGCCTACCTCGAGGTGGCGTTCTATAGTTTCAGTCCGATCGCCATGTTAGTTTAGGTTTGAGAGCACGCTGAACAAGACGCCTTTGTATTTTTCGTAAAAATGGAAAAGCTGGAAAATCGTACTGTTATCAAATACTTTTATTTGGAGGGGGTAACGCCGAAGGAAATTAAAGAAGAGATGGACTCAACACTGGGGACATCCTCCCCATCATATTCAACAGTGGGCTCCCCAGTTTAAAAAGGGTCGTGTTAACACCTCTGATGACCCTCGCTCAGGACGCCCCATTGAGGTCACAACTTCAGATATGATCGAAAAAATCCATCAAATAGTGCCGAAAGACCGCAGATTAAAAGTGCGTGAGATAGCTGAGACCTGTAAGATGTCATATGAACGTGTACAAGATATTTTGCACCAATATTTGTATATGGAAAAGCTCTGTGCAAGATGGGTGTCGCGTTTGCTAACAGTTGACCCAAAATTGATTCGAAAGAACATTTCTACCGCTAATTTGGCGTTGTATAAGCGTAATCCTAGCGAATTTTTCTGTCGATTCGTAACCGTTGACGAAACTTGGGTACACCTCTACACTCCTGAAACAACACAAACAGTCTAACCAACTTCAAAGATGGCAAAAACAATTTTTTCGGTGAACAAGTTTGTGGCTACTGTTTATTGGGATGCAAGAAGTATTATATACATTGATTAGCTTGAAAAGGGTAAAACTATCACTGGTCAATACTACGCAGACTTATTGGAACGTTTGAGCCACGAAGTGAAAATTAAACGACCTCATCTGGCGAAGAAAAAATCTTGTTTCATCACGATAACGCACCAGCGCACACGTCAATCGTTGCGATGGCTAAAATCTACGATCGGAAGTTTGAATTGATGCCGCGCCCTCCCCACTCTCCAGACCTAGCCCCGAGTGACTATTATCTGTTTCCTTACCTCAAAAAATGGCTTGGCGGTAAGAGGTTTGCGAATAATGAAGAAGTAATCGAAGCTGTAAATGTGTATTTTGAGAAGCTTGACTAACCAGTCTATAGAGATAGCATTACTAGACTAGAACATCGCTATGAGAAATGTATCAGCCTTGGAGGAGATTATATTGAGAAATAAAAAAAAAATTCTTAAAAATGTTGTTTTTCTTGGTCAGGCCGGAAACTTATCAATCCACCCTCGTACTAATTTATAAAGACAAAACGTGTTTTTGTTTGTACACGGTAACTGAAAAAACTACTGAACCCATTGCTCTGAAATTTGACATATAGATTCTATATTATCTTAGGAAGGACATAGGCTGTTTTTTCTTGAAAATCATTTTACTTTCATCAATAAATTAAGTTAATGGTTTTAATAATCAGTTCCACCAGCGGCTACTAGGTGGCATCTTGAATGATGAACATCAACGCAAAGTAATCCATTAAACTATTAATACCAGGCCAGCTCAAACGAATGTTCATATCCAACATTGGGATTCGTATGGTAAAGAAGGTGCGATGTTAGTCGCTATTACCTTTCTTGTTCTTCAGGTTAATCTAACAGTACTCTTGTACCTTATGGATATATTTTCATTTTTGTAAATTTTATTTTCTCTTACGCGAGAAGATGTCTCTCTCTCTCTCTCTCTCTCTCTCTCTCTCTCTCTCTGTCTGTCTTTGTCTCTCTCCCCGTCTCTCTATATTTCTTTCTCCTTCTCTTATAAAAAGGTTCTGTATGCTAAATCATACTGAATATAGTTTGTGACGACAAATTATTTTTTTGCTTTTATACATTCTATTAACTTCAGAATGATGACATGAGACTGTTTTTTTTTTCAGTTTGAACAAAAGAAGTGATTGTAAATTAGGTTCTTTTACCAACAACCTCGAAACTATATATATATAATATATCGTCACTTCTGCATAAAAAGGCAATATCCATCATCTGCTATGAAAATATTCACGGTATTGAATTGAAAAAACCAAAATATACGAAATATGTAATATATATTATATATATATTATATTGTACGTATTATATATACACATTTTAAATACGGATTCTACTGAGAAATATTGTATTGGCGCGTACGGGCGCTTGATTACGATATCCTGTTGCCCCAAGACGATTTATATAGCCAGTTGTGTGTTCGGATGATAGAATGCAATGTCCAAGTGTCTCTGAGCGATTTCTGTGGGGAATATTGCATTTAGTTGATAGAAAACGACGTCCAAGTATGAGAAAAGTCAAGTCCTATGGGAAGATTCGTGTTAAGACGATACTCTTTCTGAACGACTTTTACGGAGAGTATTGTGTTTAGTCGTTAGGAAGCGATGCTACCTTTCTCGGGACGACTTCTATTGGAACTATCGTGTTTAGTTGGTAGGAAACGATGTTTAGGTATGTCGGCACAACTTCTACGGCGAGTTTCGTGTTCGGTTGATAGAATCCGATTTCCAGGTGTTATGGAACGACTTCTGCGGGCAATTTCCTGTTCGGACGGTAGAAGATGATGTCCAAGTATGACGAGACGACTTCTATGGATAGTATCGTGTTTAGGTGGTAGAAAACGATGTTCAGGTATGTCGGGCCAACTTTGACGGGGAGTTTCGTGTTCGGATGATAGAATGCTATTTCCAGGCCTTTTGTAACGACTTCTACGGGGAATTTCGTTTTCGAACGGTAGAATATGATGTTCATATGTTTTGAAAAGACTTCTATGGGAATGTTGTGTATAGTTGATGGGAAACAATGTCCAGGTATGTCAGTACGACTTATATGAAGAGATTAGTGTGCTATCATTCGAACACGCACATTCCCAGTAAGAGTTGACCCGGGATAACTGGACATTGTATTCTACCTCCCCAACACAAAACTCTCTGTAGCAGTCGTCCCGAGACGTGTTCTATAGTTCAAACATGATACTCTCTGTAAAAGTCGTCTCGAGACACTTGCACATCTTTTTCTACTGCTTGAACTCAATAGTACAATTTCCTCCATCGAAGCCGTATTTAATATGCATATATATATATATATATTATATAAACGAATGTATTTGTTGTTTGCTTGTTGATTTTTACGGTCTCACTGAATAGATGATTTCTGTGTTTTGCAATATTTGTATTTATTAACAAGAACGTAAAAAGTTAATCGAGAGAGGGTTGTCTGATTGATGAATTGCTTTTCAAGACGCAATGTGCACGCTTGTACGTTTTACATGAATTTTTCAAATTTTAGCTGGATCAATGCAAAATTAAAAATATTAATTTCTTCTAACTAAAAGTCACTGTAGTTTTCCTTGAGAAGGCCTATAATATAATCTCATTAAAAGGTCGAAATATTGGTATGTTTTGATACTTGTGAATATTTACAGTATGTTAACGATCATAGCAGTTCCAATTTTCTAAACAGGTAAAGTATTAGGGACCCTCACAAATATAAATGTCCTTCACCGATTCAAAACAGTTTGAATCATACACTATTTATAAAAATAACATAAGTAAAACTAGAACAGTTTTCGGTATACTTAATTGTAAAAATCTATTTGAAAATCGATTACTGGAATATGAACAAACTGACAATATCAAGAAATTTTAATCAAAGATTCTCTTCAATAACCATAAAATATTATATTATCATGTCATACTTATACTAATTTATAAAGACAAAGCTTGTTTTTGTTTGTACACGATAACCAAAAAAACTACTGAACCGATTGCTCTGAGCTTCGAAATATATTAGTCTATATAATCTTTGGGACATACGGTATATTTTTTTAAAATTCAACGAAAAAGATGGCAAAATAAGAAGTTACTTTGCCAGCAGTTACATATTTATCGATACCATATATCCTCGTTTCCGTATAAACAGGTACTCTTTCAGCATCTGCTTTGTTTTAATTTTAAAGAAATAGAATATGAACTCAGACTAATATTCCAAATAACACATATAAATAAGTTGATATTTTTGATTAGGTTAGGCGTGCAATAAAGCATAAACAAACAACACAAGATTTTTCTATATAATAAATTTTAATTTAAAATAAAAGAATGTGGTATTTATCCGGCATCAAAAACCCCAGTCCCATGTGCGGGCAAAGCCATTTAAATACCACAACAGCTATATTTACAAAAACATAATTACATATATAAAGACAGTACCGTGGTTAAATTAGTATATATTTTAAATATAAAATGTATCTAATACTAGGAAGAACTAGGACTAATTATATAACGATAACGCTTGCAACATGATATTACAATAACACTAAACTAAATAAGAGCTCGCTTAGCCCTTAGTGTACACTTACATGATTTGCGCTTAGTCGGCGGCACTCGCTACAAGATAGGCTTGAAGGTAAAGGAAACTGGATTCATTTACCAAGGTACAGGAAGGTGTTGCCCAAAAATCCTAGGCGTACTGTAGCTCCGACATGTCGGACAATAACAGTACAGTTACGCCAATATTGCCGATCTGAGTGCAGAAAGTGGCGGCAACACCCCAGAGGCTCGGGATGACCTCTAATAGAGCAGCGGACTATGCCGTCGCTACTCCTTTGATATTGACACACTACGCTACCACAGTACGCACTCAGAGCTCTGACAAAACAGCCTCACAAACGGAGCAATAATGTCACGATTAAGCACGAAAAAACGGTTCAGCTAAATCTCATTTAAACACGGCGGCGAAACCAGAGAGAGAAAAAGATGCAACATAACACAGCAGCGTCTAAATATGAATTAAAATTGTGTTAAAAAATCTTCTCAAGAAAAGCGGGAAAATTAACACCAACCCATGCGACCATTGCGCAGTCCAATGAAAAACAGGAACAAAAAGTGTGCGACAGAAACAGACTTTGTCGCGCGGCCGTTTCTATACGCAGGTATGTGATTACCTGAGCTGACCCCATCTGCTCCGGCCGACGCATTCGTACTTAGGTCCTCGTACGCGCCGGGCTGGATCCGAGAGGATTATTGTTCACTACAGAGTAGTCGATGCGTCAGCCCAAAGTACCCGCAATAAACTAAATATTTACTCATTTATGATATCTCTCTCTCTCTCTCTCTCCTCTCTCTCTCTCTCTCTCTCTCTCTCTCTCTCTCTCTCTCTATCTCTCTCTCACTCTCATTCTCTCGCTCGCTTGTTTACCTATGGAGCGCAAATAGCCCGAACACGCTTCAAGCAGGTGTTATTTCAAATTCGATATCCAGATATCTCGGGAAGACTTCTACTGTATTTTTGTATTTTGTCATTTGAACACCAAACTCACCGTAAAAGTCGTCACGGGGCATCTAGACATTGCATTCTACCATGCGAATACCAAACTCTCTATTGTAGATACCCCGAGATGTATTCTATAGTGCGAACACGAAACTCCCTGTCAGTCCTACCGAGACAGAGACATCGTGTTCTATTGTCTGAGCACGAAAATGAAATATTTCCCCTTTGAAGACGTATATAAGATATATATATATATATATATATATATATATATATTAATATATTATAACCACGAACTCGAGGTTATTACCTACCGTGTGTCGATGTGTGCGTGGGCACTTCCACGCCGCAGCTCGTTCGCTTAGCTCGAAAGGGGACAGGGAAAAGAGAATAAAACTCGTGGTAGTATATATGAGATATTAAAAATTATAATACATTTTATTTTATAGAACTTTCTCACAATGATATAGTAGCTCCTATGCTACTCGCTAATTGCGGGTTTCGCGACGATACGATAAAGATAACATAATACGCTGTTACATTATATGCAGGGGAAAGGGGACAGAGAACGGGACGCTATATCACTACGACACGGGGGTACGATGATACGATGCGGGACGGTACACTATACAAAATACATAAGCGATATATTACATAAAGATATTACATAAAGATATTAGAATATAACATTAGTCTAAATACGCGAGATATACTCTACGTTTACATAACCGCTACGCAACACACGGGAACTGTGGGGCACGGGCGCTGCGGCAGGCCAGGGGCCTAGCTGCACATACATATAAAAACTACGAAAGAGATAAAAGGCTACTTGCCGCCGACGACGGTGCTGTCGTTGGCCTCGAAGCTCGCTGGTGATCGCTTCTGTCGCCTCGTATCAGGGCGGCTGGGCGCTCTCTCTCCCTCTCTCACTTACGCGCATGCGTAAGGACGTGGCGGGCCGTGCCGCTATCTCTCGCTTCTCCTCGTTCGCTTGCGCGGTTGCGCTCGGACGTGGCGAGCAACCGATGATGGCGTCACTGACTCGCGCCGATACACCGACGGCACAGTTCGGGGCCGCGGCAAGGCTATTGCCGTGCGTGTCTTTTTCGCACCTCCGGCTTACGCTCACGTAATCGTCGCAAATCTCACCTTGAAAACACGCCGATACGACGGTCGCTAATATGGCGACCCCGAACCTTTACACTACTTCGGTCGACGGAAAAGAAAGACAAAGAATATAACGAGATGGGACGGACGAAAGCGCGTCAGACTGTACGAACGCCAGAGACGAAAGTGCTGAAATTTTTTTGTATATTGTCGTATTTTAAATTAAACACTGTGAAAATTTCGTTACTGGTACGAAGCGGTATTTTGCGAAGTCGAGATGGAGAACTTCTTAGGCCTAGAAATTTCTTAATTTTCAGCGTTTCAACTCCAATTGAAACAAGCTGAAATGCGGATTTATTTAATAATGAAGTTAGAAATGTACCATATCCTGAAGCAGTAGGAAGTCTTATGTATTTACTAGTTGTTAGTACACCGGGTATATGTTTTGTAGTTAACATAGCGTCGAGAGCGTTGGATAAGCCGAGCGAAGCACACTGGTTTTTCATCAAGCGTATTTTTAGATATTTAAAAGGAACTATTAATTTAGGGTGAATGTATAGTGCAAATCATAGTTTTAAAGCATATAGCGATGCGGACTATGCGAAAAATAATATGCGAAAAAAGACAGCTGGAAATCAACAACGCGTATTGTGTGTAAAAATGTCAATGCGGCGATTATATAACAGGGAAAGCGTCAACAATGTGTTGCTTTCTCTACCATCGATGCTGAATATATTTGTACGGCGTTAGCCACAAAGGGAATTATATGGCTAAGAAAGCTTTTCGATGAATGCAATTTAGATGTTACGAATTTTAATCTTTATATCGATAATATGAGTGTTTTACGATTAATAAACAATCCCGAGTTCCACCAACGAAGCAAGCACATAGATATAAGATATAATTTTATACGTGATTCATATATAAACCGTAAAATCGATGTTAAATACATTAGAAGTAATGAACAAATAGCAGACATACTAACAAACTCATTAGCTACGCCCCAATTTTTCTATTTAACAGAGAATTTAAGAGCGAAATGAGGTTTAATGGATAACTATAGGACTGAGGTTAATGTATCAAATTGTAAGTTGATTTAATATAATATATCGTCGTGCTACCGCGCTACTTGATATAGTAAAATGCTTTCATATATAGTATATAGTAAGAGTCTTTAATATAATAATAACCTCTGATCAAAGGTTATTATTATATGTATGTAATGTATGTGATCAGAATTTTGATTTATGTTATTTAATGTCACTTTATTTATACTCCCAAATACAAGTGCTAATCAGCGACGAATTAAACTAAGTTACGACAGGAATAACTGGCTTGTGGCGACCAAGCGTTCATAGCGACGTCGCTTTTTGAACCTTCGATGTCGGCCCTTCCTATCACTGTGAAGTTAAATCAAAAAAATTTGTACAAATTTATTTTTGTGTGTGTGTGTGTGTGTGTGTGTGTGTGTGTGTGCGTGCGTGCGTGCGTGCGTGCGTGCGTGCGTGCGTGCGTGCGCGCGTGTGTGTGTGGAATTCGGAACCAGGTCGCAAAAAAATATTGCAAGGTGTTAATATTTGTTTAATAAATTGTTTTTATTCACAAATTCAACTTCTTATTAAATCTAAATAGCCTCCATCAACAACCATTATTATAAAATCAAATTATAGAGATAAAATTCGTTGGCTTTTTATATACCATGTTCTGGACGCTTTTAAATCTTGTTGATACGGTGACGATAGCAGATTAATGATAAGAAAGTAACCAATTTTTTAATTTTGTAAAAATATTTATACTTTTTTAACTTTTTGATCTGAAAGGTACGACATATATATATATATATATATATATATATATATATATATATATATAATTTAAAACTGTCTAACGAAATTACAAAAAAAATGTTCAAAAATGTTTCGAAAAGACTCAGTAGATTGGCAGTTTATATCGAGATCTTACCGTAGACACGCGTGTTTACAATTGGTTTATGTTTATAATTAATTACGTATCTCGGAGGCTTCATGCCTCGCGAACCCGTGTTTTCGTCCTTGAACTAAAATTGTGAAACTACATAATGGTACAATAACTTATTGCTTAAGAACATTCCAACATTCATGGTAAAAGACAGTACAAATTATGCTTCAGTGACTCAAAAAAATTATATACCTAAAAGAGAACAAGATCTCATCATGGACTATGTGAACAACTTAAATTTCACAGACTAGGTGTGCCATTAACAATATTGTTGAATTTAAAAATGTTCTTTATGTTTCAAGAATATCTAATAATCGAATCTGCATCTATTTATCAACGATCAAAGTAGTAACTGAAGTTACAGATAAATATAAATTCATCCTAATCAAGAACTCAGACCCGTAGTTTTGAAATAAAAAAGAATTAATTTTCAAATATATATTCAGATATTCCAAACTATGCATTTAAAAATATCCTATATTAATTAGAGTTTAAAAGAGGCTCGGCGGTAATTACCCTCTAAGCCACTATTTCTGAAGAAGGTATAGCCATGTCGCTTGCTTGAAATGTCAAGTTTTTATAAACCCTGCCGATACCTATCTCGTACCGGAAGCTTAAAATTAATTTTAATGCAATTAATTATTTAATTTACGCTAGTACAGGCGTATTTAAATGCTTAATATGTAAATTAGAGGGCAAATAGGTTAATAATCGTAATATAAACACACAAATATTCCCAATTCTAGACAAAAACACAAGATATCAAGAGACTTGTGGAATCTAAATTTAATCATAATAAAATATAGAACTTAATAACTCAATGCATTCAAACAGAAATTAAACCACATCGTATAAGTGACCCAAAAGTAAATAAACACACTTCAGCTTTAAGTAACAAATGATTATTCAGCTTATAATTAATATTCGCGTACATTGCTTCAAATTTTTATATAAAATTACTATGATGAATTAAATTTAGGTATATATAAACATTAATATTATATATATATATATATATATATATATATATATATATATATATAACTATATAAAAATCATTCGATTTGAAAAAAAATAATAAATGCACATATCGATTATGAAGTATAAATGAACAGTTTATGTCAGGAAGACTTAAGATTCAGAATAAAAACAATATTTTAAGAGCTGCAGCTTATATTGATACATAATATACATCATTATATATATTATTTTTAATCTTGGAGTATGGATCTTTTGCAAAAGGGACAGCATTTGGTTCTAAAACTACGCAGGGGTCATTGATGAAGTAATCAGAGATACCTCAAGCAATTGCAGCCAAATCCATGATTCAAATATCATAACCTCTTCTTGTTAGATCAAATAAACAGATTATTAAATTACGATCGATTTAAAAATCTGCTAGTGAGTACGAAAAAAGTCAAGTATACTTCAGCATTTATTAAATATGAAACTTACCTTAACGTTAGAAATATTAGTATAAAACAAAGATGCACAAGACTGATAAAGTATATAAATAACCCTGATGCTACACCGATACACATGGTCATACTATTCCAATCGGACAACGAATAATTACAAAAACAAAAACAAAACAAGAGCAAAAATAAATATATTCAAATGGCAAATCTTTTACTATGGAATCTAAAAGGTTTTCAAACACAGCACAAATTCCTACAGTCAATTGTAAATAAAGACAAATTAGAGATTATATTTTTATAAGAAACAAACCATAAGACTGATGAGAGCATTAAAATAAATAATATCATTAGTGATAATAAAAATAGAACAGACAACCTCAGGTCGAACGGCGGTGTTAGTACCTTAATTGATCATAAAAAAATAATACACGAGCATTTGCTTAATAATCTAATTCCGGAACGAACTTTCAATGCAATCAGTCAATTAACGTAGAACATTTATCCATAAAATTTTCAACTTTCTCTAACGAAAAAAAAAAGTTTAAACTATAAAATAGCCTCAAAAAGATTATCAGCAACACGAAATAATGCAGAAAAGTCCTAAAATTTTTGAACGAAATAATGTATATTAATTTAATGTAGACACGTTTATCAAATGTATTATTGACTGTTCAAGAGATTTAAAAAAACTGTTATAGTACTCGTGTATATCATTATCTGTACATTTTTCAGAATCTCTAATGAATATTTATTAGATTTATACTACTACCACTGTCTATTTTATATATATATATATATATATATTTATCTATAACGTATTATATTGAAGAGCATCATAATGTAAGAAATCTAAACTTGTTAAATTACTATATAAGTCACTAATACTGAGAGGGGATGCTACTTAAAATAAATATTAAAAAAAATGTGATCGGATATCGAAACCTCGAGTACAAGTGGGATGAAATTTCTATACATACACTGAGAAAAACATATCTTTTATCAAGTAAATATTTTCATATTTGGTATCAAGTAAATTATTTTCTTAAATTGAGAAAGCATCTTCATAAATCAAGGAAGTATTTACTTCATGCAAGAAGAATTCACCTGAATTAAACCACAAAATCTTAAATCTAGTGAATATTAATTTAATTTAAGTAAATGATTTACTTGGTACAAACAACTAAATATTTCCTCGATATCGGAAAATATTTTTTTCAGTGTATTAGTTTAAATGTTTATCAAAATATTTTACAAGAACTTTCATGCGAAAATAATAAGTCGCGGAGACAGTACTATATAAATGATTTAGCAAAAAAAATATATATATATACAGATCATATCATAACATATCACATCATCATACTTCATATCATATCATATCATATCATATCATATCATAATACTTCATATCATATCATATCATATAATACTGCATATCATATCATATCATTCTAATTTATAAAGACAAAGCTTGTTTTTGTTTGTACATGATAACCGAAAAAACTACTGAACCGATTATTCTGAAATTTGACATATATTTTCTATATTATCTTAGAAAGGACATAGGCTATGTTTTTTATTGAATATCATTTTACTTTTAACAATAAATTATGTTAATGGTTTTAACAATCAATTTCATCAGCGGCCAATAGGTGGCGTCTTCAATCACGAACATCAACTTAAAGTAGTCCGCTTAAAGTATTAATACCAGGTCAGCTCTAACAAATATCATATCCAATTTTGGCACTCGTATCCTAAAGGAGGTATGACGTTAGTCAGTATTACCTTTTTTGTTCTTCAGGTTAATCTGACACTACTGTTAGGCCTTATGAATATCTTTTGATTTTTGCAAATTTTATTTTCTCTTACGTGGGAAAATATGTCTCTCTCTCTCTCTCTCTCTCTCTCTCTCTCTCTCTCTATCACTGTCTCTGTCTCTGTCTCTCTTTCTGTCTTTCTTTCTCCTTCTCTTATCAAATGGTTCGTTATGCCAAATCATACTGAATATAGTTTGTGACGACAAATAATATTTTTATTTTTCTACGTTATATTAACTTCAGAATTGTGACCTCGAAACTATATATATATATATATATATATATATATATATATATATATATATATATATATATTAGTTTGAACAAAAGAAATAATGGCAAAACAGGATTCTTTACCAACAACCTCGTAACTATGTATGTATGTATATATATATATATATATATATATATATATATATATATATATATATATATATATATATATGAAGAAATCAACTTCTATGGGAAGATGCGTGTTGGGACGGTAAAATACGATATCTAGGTCCATCCGAATGACTTCTACGGCGAGTATCGTGTTTAGTCGTTAGGAAGCGATGCTAGCTTTCTCGGGACGACTTCTACTGGGACTATCGTGTTTAGTTGGCAGGAAACAATATGTACGGGGAAACAGGTATGTCGAGACAACTTCTACGGGGACTTTCGTGTTCGGATGATAGAATGCGATTTCCAGGTGTTATGAAACGACTTCTAAAGTGAGTTTCGTGTTCGGACGGTAAAAGATGATGTCCAGGTATGACTAGACGAGTTCTACGGAGAGTATCGTGTTTAGTTGATCCCCAACACAAAACTCTCTATAGCAGCCGCCCCGAGACATTTCCTACAGTCTGAACATGATACTCTCTCTAAACGTCGTCGCGAGACAATTGGACGTCTTTTTCTATCGGAGCCATATTTAATATGCATATATATATATATATATATATATATATATATATATATATATATATATATTGTTGGATTTGTGCGTCAAATATTAACACGGATTCTTATAAAGAGAATAAAGTCTTTATTCAAAATAAGAGATGGAAAGCACGACCATCTATAACGAGTGTCAACTCCGGACTAGCCGACGCAGCGGCAGTTAACCATCCACAATACCTCGCAGATGACAAAAGGGTCGCTTTAGGTACCAACCCGCCACGACACCATGTGCGGGGGAAATAATGCAATTAGGCGGCGTTTTCAAGAAGAGAAAGTTTATTTTTGCCTATATAATATATATTTTAGTACAGGTATATTCAATACGCCCCCTCAAAAATAAATCTAATGATGGTACACTACACATAATAAACTGAGTACGTGCTTTCCGTTTTTATCTGGGAAATTACAGAGGGTCCAACATTTGTTGCATGGATTAGGAAAACCCAGAAAACTTAACCAAACCCATATACTATATAATATACAATGATCAATTTACTGCAGATCCATTGCCGCTCTCAGTTCTAGAAATCTGGCAGCTGCTAGTGGCTTCGTCAATGTGTCTGCAACTTGTTTACCTGTGGGAACATATTTTAATGCAATTATATTCTTTTCAATTTGTTCTCTTGAAAAATGATATTTTATATCTATATGCTTCGATCTTTTGTGATTCGTCGGATTATTTGCTATGCTAATACACCCATTATTATTCTCGTATATTATTATAGGTTCTATTATATTAATGTTAATTGTAAAAGCTAGCGATTTTAACCATAATGCTTCTCTAACTGCTTCAAAAAGTGCCATATATTCAGCTTCTGTTGAAGAAGCTGCGACCGAGGATTGTCTTTTTGTACACCAACAAACTGTACATCTTTCAAAAAGTCTAAATAAATATCCGGTAGTACTTTTCCTGTCATTTTCATCGCTGCCTCCCCAGTCTGAATCGACAAAGCCAGTTAAAACATTATTATAATTAGATTTTTCATAAGTTAATTTTAAATTAATCGATCCTTTAAGATATCGCAATACTCTCTTTAAATTTTGCCAAAGTTCTTTATTATTTTTACTTGTGTAGCGACTCAAAATGTTTACAGCGGTACTTAAATCCGGTCTAGTACACAACATTAAATACATTAAACAACCGATTAAATTTCGGCAAGGAGCATCAATTTTATCATCTGAATTTAACGCAATATAGTCTAATTTACTTAGGAGGGGCGTACTAACAGGATTGCAATCATGCATATTGAATTTATTTAAAATTGTTTGTATATAAGCACTCTAGTCTAATGTTATTTTATAATTTTGCCTTTCTATTTTTATTCCAAGAAATAATTTTATATCATGCAGGTCAGTCATATGAAATTTATCTTTCAAATAATTCTTAAAATTACTCATTGTATGTGTATTAGCAGTAGCAATCACAAGATCGTCAACATATAAGACTACATATATATTATTTAATATATTCCCATTATCTAAAATGTATATACATCGGTCAACTGATGAATTTCGAAAACCTCTATTTAACAATGCTTCTTCAAAAATTTCGAACTAGCACCTAGCTGCCTGTTTTAAACCGTAAATAGCTTTGTGTAATTTACAAACTTTATTATCTTTAATGTCTAAGCCTTCCGGAGCTTGCATAAAAATCTCTTCTTTTAAAATGCCATTTAAAAATGCCGTCTTGACATCCATGTGATGTAATAATAAATTAAATTGATTGGAAAAAGCTACAATAAATCTAAAACTAGAAATTCTCGCAACTGGAGCAAACGTTTCATTATAATCAGTTAAGTACTCTTGGCTGAAGCCTCGAGCAACAAGGCGCGCTTTGTACCTAATTGGTTTTCCAAATTCATCATGCTTAATAGAAAAAATCCACTTACAATCGACAATATTTTTATTATTTGGTCTATCTACCAGACTCCAAGTTTTATTGAGTACAAGTGAATCTATTTCATCCTTAATTGCTCGTTGCCATTGAGTTTTGTCATCTCTATTTTTAATTTCTTGATAAGAGCTTGGAACCTGGCATATGACCGATTGGGCACACATTATATATTCATCGGGTATATCATCCTCATTATAAGATATTGGTAAATTAAGTCTTATTCTTTTACTCCTTCTATTTATAGTTGTACTTGGCGATTTATTACTTAAATACTTATTATTAATTAACTTTTCCGATTCTTCGATTTTATTATTTTTATATTCGTGCTGTCGCTGTGAGTTTTCGGTATAATTTTTACTTATAATTGGCCTATTAGATTTAGAATTTCTCTCTTTATCTGAGTTACTATCATACTTAATATCAATTTTTGATTTTTTATTATTATTAATGTTATTGCTATTTTCTGATGTTGATTGGAGATCAGCCGCATCAGTTTCATGATTTTCAATAATTTTATGAGGGTAATCTGATGTTGAATGACAATCAGTTGCATCAGTTTCATTATTATTTTTAATATCAGAATGGTATTCTGATGTTGATTGAAAATCAGTTGCATCAGTTTGATTATAAATTTTACATGTCTGAGAGTTTACTAATGTTGCAGGTAAATCAGTTTCATTAGTTTCTTTTAGCGGTTCATTGTCACATAACTCATTTTGTTTAATTTTTTGGCCGAGTTTTCATATACGTAATTTCATCGAAAATCACATCTCTCGCAACAACAATCTTTTCACTATCAATATTCCAAACCCGATATCCGTTTGGCTCATACCCGACTAAAATGCCTTTCCACGATTTGCCGTCAAATTTTGATTTTTTTACTTTTTCAAGTACAAATACGGTAGAGCCGAATACTCTTAAATATTTAATGCTGGGCTTTTTAGAATGCCACATTTCATATGGGGTTTTTGCGCATTGAATTGCTTTTGTTGGCGTTATATTAATTAAATAGGTAGCGGTTAATACTGCTTCTCCCCAAAAAACTTTATCTAATTTCGCATCAAATATCATAGCGCGAGCTTTTTCTATGATAGTGCGGTTCATTCGTTCGGCGACACCATTTAATTGCGGTGTTCGGGGAACTGTCAAATGATAGCTAATTCCTTTTTCTGTAAAATAATCTTTCATATCATTTGATAAATATTCCCTTCCATTATCGCAATATAAATGAACTAATTTTAGTTGGAAATGATTTTCACTTTTTGACACGAAATCTTTAAACACAGAAAATACGTCTGATTTGTATGTAATTAAGTAAGTCGCGATATAGTGCGTAAAATCGTCTATAAAAGTTACAAAATAATTTTTGTTATTTATTGTCGAAGGAGTGATCGGCCCGCAGACATCAGAATGAACAACAAACAATGGTCGGCTTATATGACTTTTATCTCTAATTTTATTAAAAGGTAATTGAGCTTGTTTGCCGCTTACACAAGCTTCGCATAAGTTATCCGAAGGCGTTATATTGTTTATTTCATTAAAATCAGCTATCATTTGTTTGTTCTTCATTTCTATAAATTTAAATTTACCAATATGTCCTAATCTTTGATGCCATAGCTCATAATTAATATTTACAGCCTGATATATTTGATAGTTTTCATTTTTCGGATTTTTAATAATTATGAACTCAAGCATCACTAAATTATTTAAAAGTTTACCAGTGATTAAAACGGTACCTGCCTTTTTTATTTGAACGCCATCCTGGTCGAAGATGATTGTCAATCCGGCCTTCTGCATTTTTCGAATAGATAGTAGATTCTGAGGTATATCCGGGCAGTACAAAACATTTTTTATCAGACCTTCAACTCCCATGTTGCTCGTAACACGAACAGAGCCCTTCTTCGTCGCTAATATATATACACCATTTTTGGCTACAGATATCTTGATTGGTTTTTCCAGTATCATACTATTTTCGAACAATTCTTCGTTATTTATTAGGTGATCTGATGCGCCAGAATCCAAAACAAATGTTGATTTATTATTCTCCATTTGAAAATCTCCAGCCATAAATGCGAATTTCGGACCGTCGGTAGACTCTTCACTTTTTTCTGCAGCCAGGGCCTGCTTGTTGTTGTTTTGAGGAACAGCATTCAAACTCCTTTTATAAAAGAAACAATTTTGTAGCATATGTCCTCCTCTGCCACAGTGCTGGCACTTTATTGCCCTTGATTTAAAATTACTTCTGCTATTTCGTCTACGCTGATGATTGTGGAACGTACAGGCATTATAAGGACTACCTCTCTTATAGTTCGATGGCGCTTTTCGTTGAACATGTAGTACTTTAGCACTTGTATCACGATTCTCCGTCTTCAATTTTGTCTCGTGATCAAGCAGTCTTGTTTTGACAAATGACAAAGTTAGATTGTCTTCACTTAACGTCTCTATTGCAGTGATTACACATTCATAAACTGAAGGAAGGGTTATCAGTAAATGCGAAACTTTATCCACTTCTTCTATTCTTGCGCCTGCAGCTATTAGCTCGGTCACTAGGTCCTCAAAAAGAGTGAAATGCTTCAGTAACGTGGAATCCCCTTCTAACTTTAAAGAAAGCAATTTCTTACGAAGCGCGATTTGCGAAGCTAAACTTTTCCTTTCATAAATTTGGTCTAAGTTATTGAATATTTGCTTAGCTGTATTATTGTCGTTTATGAAGCCTAGGAACGAATCTGATAAATATTCTATCAACACACTTTTTGCAACTCTTTCAGCCTTCTGCCACTCGCGTGATAAATCTTCTGGACGGTCTTCATCTATTACATGAATTACGTCCAGTTCTATTAATAAAGCACGAACACGTAGCTTGCATACACTATATCGCTCTCCATCAAAAGGTTTTATATTCCTTTTAGCTTTGAAGAATTCCATGTTTATTTCACTATTATATATATTAAGTATTTAAAAAAAACTAAGAAGGTAATACCGATTTGTATAAACTTTTTTTTTTTTTCTTTTTATTATCTAACACACTTATTATTTATACGCGAAACTGGGCACATAACCTGTTGGATTTGTGCGTCAAATATTAACACGGATTCTTATAAAGAGAATAAAGTCTTTATTCAAAATAAGAGATGGAAAGCACGACCACCTATAACGAGTGTCAACTCCGGACTAGCCGACGCAGCGGCAGTTAACCATCCACAATACCTCGCAGATGACAAAAGGGTCGCTTTAGGTACCAACCCGCCACGACACCATGTGCGGGGGAAATAATGCAATTAGGCGGCATTTTCAAGAAGAGAAAGTTTATTTTTGCCTATATAATATATATCTTAGTACAGGTATATTCAATATATATTGTATGAAATGGTCGGCAAAATATCAATTTTTTAAAGTGGTCGCTACATTGAAGCAGCGTTTTATGCCGAAGCGACGATAGGTAAATTACGGTAAATTATTTATAGAAATATAGATTTGTATATAAAGACTACTTTTTACTTAGATGTTATTGAATTGTTTATAAAATCGGTTAAATTATTATCTCGGACGAAGCCAAGACGGGGAATGCTAGTATATATATATGGAATCATTCTTTTACAAATCGAGTACCAATCTGAACTTGAGATTGTATGTCAAGTTACGAAAATGCATTAAAGTATTGCCGTATGTACGTATTAGAAACTTATTCTCGAGCTTTCAAAAGCTACATTTTACTCGCAACTATTTGTGACAGCGCAAGGCAATGACATATGATCCTGTTGTTACAGACAGACATTTGTTTTTTTTTGCGTATATATTATTTATAGAAAAATATTATTATTAAAGAAACATGTTATTTGCGCTTATTAAGTATTTGTAAATTAAAATACTTTATGTTAAAAATTTTATACTAAAGTTTTCATAGCTTTTTATTGAATTTGTATTAAATATAGTAGGTGGAATGTTAAAATAAAGATACACGAAATAATCTTTTAACATGAACTTTATTTCAAACGAGGAAAGAAAAGACGTCTGTTCAAACGAAAGGACAACGCAAGACTCACTACAGTACTCGAAATTGAAAACTTTGCAAGCCTTTGTGAGAAACTTAAAACCTATATAAAAACTCATCAGGCATCTAGGCAATAAACTCATAAATCATTTGCCGCGCAGGGCAGCAAAGACGCAGATCGTAATAAGACACAGTGGACACATATGTTTACATCCTTTTACGATACTCTCCAATATTTAGTTTCAAGTATTTTTTGCTTTATTATTTATAGAAGGCTAAAATAATCTAACACTTTTAGATTTAAGGTTTGTTTCTTTAAACTAAAAGATTATTCAATTTCGTAATATAAGATTGTATTTTAGTTACAAATTTATACATTATTTACACTCTACGTTATAAATTTTAGTTGGTATTACACATAATAAAATTAATATAGTACTTGGATTTCTTTTTAATTCTATAAATTCATGCATATGTGTTTAGCGTGATACATTTATAAAATCTACTTGTTTAAATATTAAGATTAAATCTTCGACTGTATGCATAATAATTTTTAGATTCATATTTGTAAAGTGCCAATTTGTATATTACCTCCCATAATTTGAACCTGCGAGAGGGGGTCTCGAGTTTATATAAACGCGCCGAAAGAGCGCTAAAGTTCATTATTTTTTCGTCTCTGTTCAGGTTAATATTACTTTATATTATATCGATTATTCAGTCTAACGTCGTAATAAGTATTTTATATTTTTATTACTTTGAATTTTTTTAATTAAAAATCAATGAAACATCCCAGCATAGTAAGAGTTTAGAACACCTGTAATAAGAAGCTTCGATAACAAACGCTTTGGCGTGTACAACATTGAGCGCTACGTAGATGTACTATGCATATATGATCACCTGTAAATATATTATAATATAGTTTTTTTTATAAAAACCAAATTAAATATATAAAGTAAATGAGTATATACATATATTTATACATAATAGTTTTTAATCCAGTATATACATATAATAGTTTAAAAATTTAAAGCACAGGGTCCCCTTTACTTGTCTGAATTCGTACGATATTGAACGTATCTTGCTGCTCCATCTCTTTCAATATGCAGCAACTATATGTCTGTCTGTTTTGCCTACAACTATAGTTATTTATTGGATATATGGTTACATTGTCAAAGTAATTTACTATTACTGTTTTTTTTTAATGTATAGCGTGAAGAGCGATAAAACAACTTTTATTTGGTTCATTATTTTATTCTGCAAGTGGGAAAACTCAAATTAGATGCTCAACATAGTGCATAGAATTCACA
This sequence comes from Sycobia sp. Sy_11, assembly GCA_018907035.1. NCBI lineage: Eukaryota > Metazoa > Arthropoda > Insecta > Hymenoptera > Epichrysomallidae > Sycobia > Sycobia sp. Sy_11. The sequence goes on along the minus strand of JACCIC010000124.1, from coordinate 47,197 downwards.
GTAAATGTTTTCTTTGGAAGATCTGAAACACAATAGATTGTGCGCAGGAAATGATTCGTAAGACCAAACTTTTTGAATTTATATAATGTTTTTTTTTAATTTTATACAATGTTTTTTCACTCTAAATAATGCATAATGATTACAAAAAACGAAAAAGTACATTTGTTACCGGTTTAGTAGTTCATCATAGCACTGCGAACGCCGTAAGGAACACTCTTAAGAGTGCTCCTCACGATTGCCGGAAGTCTGAATCGATCAATGCGCCTCATAGAGAAAAATTTTGCGTCAAATTAGAGAACTAAAATTAATGGTCTGCACTACCGACATTTCAGGAACGTATCCACAATGAAAATTGTATGAATAGCCCCATTTCTTACACACACACACACACACACACACACACACACACACACACACACACACACACACACACACACACACACACACACACACACACACACACACACACACACACACACACACACACTATATACACTACGGCTATGTAGCGCTCGATGTTATACACGAAAGAACGTTCCTTATCAAACCTTTTTATTTCAGTATCATATTTCATTACCTTGCTCTGTCGCAAGTACCTGCGAGTAAAATGTAGCATCTCAAAGTTCGATAATAAGTTGCCAGTACGTACATATGGCAATATTGAAATGCATTTTTGTAATTTTTAATAACTTTTCTGATAACAAATATTAATAGTCAAGGCAATACATATTACTAATATAGTAAAGATAATTAAAAATTATTCTTTAATAAATAAATAAATAAATAAATAAATAAATAAATAAATATATATATAAATATATGTTATACATTAGTTCATTAATTTCTAAAAAATTCTGTAAGAACATTTAGAATTTAGAATATCTATTCGGAGCTTAGAAAATTTGAATATAAACCAGTAATCTTATAGCAGTAAAAAAAATCATTTTTCTTATTTATCACTTATGATCGGGAAATACAATTTCCATAAAAAAATGTGCAATAAATAAAATATGTGTAATACTAAAAGTAGAAACATTGTACAAACATTAGTAAAATCTACAATATTTATTTCATATATTCTGATGAAAACAAAAGATACGAATCCTTCATGTTTCGTGATTAAATTATACGTGCAACAAGTTTTCTGTGTGGCATTTATAATGAACGGCTGAGTATATATCTGTATTATGATTTTAAAAATTTTATTTTTATAATAATAATCAATAAAATTATTCCACAATTCAGCTGTTTATATATTCGTTCAAAAAATAGAATTGTAATACCCGAAACGAATTGATAGAGAAAGTTAAAAGACAGTATAACATTGAAGCTTATAGGATTAACAATTATTGTTACCAATGATTCAGAAGGAAGCTTAGCTATATCACGAATAATATATAGTACATTTGTGGCTAAGGCTTTAGACTGCGAATCAGAGCGTAACCTTCGGATTGACTCTTTGAGAATCGATTAGGTAAAAAATAGTTTTCAACGTCTTCTTCAAAGAAATCAAAATCATGAAATTGTACAATTATATCTATATATATATTATTCAAAATTAATAGAGGTTAAAAAAATGAATTTGCCAATCATATCGCAATGTTAATTATTTAGGGTTTTTTTTATAATCAAAAATCAATCAAAATTAATTTAAACTGAATGGAATGAATGTTGCAAATACTGATTAGAAATCCACATTTTTGTATAAATCAATATATTAAAGGAGAATAAATTTATGTATTTAAATTATATCTTATTAAATTAAATAAATAATTTTTTATTCGGATTATTTTTCTTTTATAAAATTTTAATTTAATACTACTGCCATATCATCTTGATTCAATATTCTACGAGTTGATTTAATTTAATTTAATATTTATTAATTTAATAATATTTATTAATGGAATGCATTATGTTTTCAATAATTGTAATAAATAAAATATCCTCTAAAATATCAAAACTTGATATTTATATTATTTCGTTATTTTTAATACTTCTAAAGATATTTTGCTGATTATAATTGTTATTTCTTTGCTAATTTTTGTACAAACATCTTTGCACACTTATAAATCGAATGCCATTGACAATGCCGAATAAATGCAATTCATATATTTATACATTATAGATGAGGGGCTACTCCGATTGAGAGTCAAGTTCTCCAAAAGTTCTCTTTCGGCTTTTTCCGAGCCCTCTTGCTTCTCTTCTGTAATACAACGCCAAGTAAACAGTACATCAAAATTCATCTATAACATTGTGTGGGCGATAAGAACGAAAGTCGAAAAGAACTGGAGAGAGCTAAAGAACACCAGAGAACGTCCAATCTCATTATATATTTTTAGGTAATTTTACTTTTTCATAATAATTAAATTTTTTTTATTTAAATTCTATATTATCTTGGAAAATAATCTTCGCATTAAAAAATGAAAAGAGTAACTTTCGATTTAGATGTTAATTATTCATAATAATTACATATTTGAGACACCAAAAAGTTATGTGCTTTTTGGCTCTCACTGAGCTTTCCCCGCCTCTCTTCTATTTTCAAAGTGGTTCTCTTATTCCCTTTACAAATAAGTAGTACGTTGTTTATAAATGATAACAAGCGAACAAAAATAACTTTTTTGATTTTCTATTTCATTAACCATTTCCTAATCATTTTTTATGCTATAATGGACAGTTCAATTACAATCTATGCTTTACTATAAAAATGTCACATTTTTTGTTTAAAAACAGATTTTTGGAGTTTCTTCATAAAATGTTAAATAGCTGTTTGAATAAGTTTTTCATCACAGACTAAGCAATAAACAATAGTCATTAATACTTTCTACCACTTGTACAATAATAATAGGTTAAAACAAGACAATGTGGTGCATTTATCTATTCATTTATATTATAATTTTCATTGTTATCATCTATAAACAACGTACACCTTATTTGTAAAGGGAAGAAGAGAACTACTTTGAAAGTAGAAAAGAGACGGGAAAAGCTCTGTGAGAGCCAAAAAGCACATAACTTTTTGATGTCTCAAATATGTAATGATTATGAAAAATTAAATTCTAAATCAAAAGTTACTCTTTTCATTTTTTAATGTGAAGATTATTTTCCAAGGTAATATAGAATTTAAATTTAAAAAATTAAATTTTTATGAAAAAGTACATTTTAATCGAACTTCCCGTGGTCCTCACCTGCGCGGAATAGAATTTATTAAAAAATATTTATCTCAAGAAAGAACAATTAGACATTATATCGCGAATATCTAAAAATTACCTAAAAATATATAATGTGATTGGGCGTTCTCTGGTTTTCTTTAGCTCTCTCCAGTTCTCTTCGACTCTCGTTCTTATCGCCCACACAATCTGATAGATGAACTTTGATGTACTGTTTACTTGGCGTTGTATTACAGAAGAGAAGCAAGAGAGCTCGGCGAGAGCCGAAAGAGAACTTTTGGAGAACTTGACTCTCAATCGGAGTAGCCCCTCATCTATAATGCATAAATAAAGAATTGCATTTATGCGGCATTGTCAATGGCATTCGATTTATAGGTGTGAAACGATGTTTGTACAAAAATTAGCAAAGAAATAACAATTATAATCAGCAAAATATCTTTAGAAGTATTAAAAATAAGGAAATAATATAAATATCAAGTTTTGATATTTTAGAGAATATTTTATTTATTACAATTATTGAAAACATAATACATTCCATTAATAAATATTATTAAATTAATAAATATTAAATTAAATTAAATTAACTCGTAGAATATTGAATCAAGATGATATGGCAGTAGTATTAAATTAAAATTTTATAAAAAAAAAATAATCCGAAGAAAAAATTATTTACTCAATTTAATAAGATTTAATTTAAAATTTAAAAAAAAAATTTTAAAATAAAAATACCGATATATACTCAGCGGTTCATTATAAATGCCACACAGAAAACTTGTTGCACGTATAATTTAATCACGAAACATGAAGGATCGTATCTTTTGTTTTCAACAGAATATATGAAATAAATATTGTAGATTTTACTAATGTTTGTACAATTTTTCTACTTTTAGTATTACACATATGTTATTTATTGCACATTTTTTATGGAAATTGTATTTCCCGATCCTAAGTGATAAATAAGAAAAATGTTTTTTTTACTGCGATAAGATTACTGGTTTATATTCAAATTTTATAAGCTCCGAATAGATATTCTAAATTCTAAATGTTCTTACAGAATTTTGTAGAAATTAATGAGCTAGTGATCTCCTTACTTTATTAAGCTATATTTCAATTAAAAATATATCATATATTTATTATTATTTTTTAGAGTTTTACATATATTTGTATAAAGTATACTATGCTGTTATTCCTAAGGATGCACATAAAATGCACTAAGCCATTTGTTTCAATGGTACATTGTTTTAAGAATTTATTGCGTTATATAATTTATTTTGTGCTACTCTGTTTCGGAAGATTTTACAACAATGTTTTGTGTAAATATTATTGTGGTATATGAATATTTATGCTTGATCTATGAAAAGATTAACAATATAATTATATAGATTTTTTGTATGTTTTTTTGTCTTTATATAAAATATTTTTCTAAATTTAGTAAAATAGTAAGTTTGTATAAAAAACATGTAAGATTTATAAATTGTAAATTTCTGAATATGCTATGAATATATGTTATTATGTTTCCCTCTGTCACAATTAGTACATTTTCAATTTAACTATAGAATATTTTTGGGCTAATATATTAGGAATTTATATGAAATTTTTATAAAATTCGTGAGAAGATGCATTTAAACTTATTACCATGCTAAGAAAACATGAAACTCGCCTAATTGCAGTCTGTGTGTGTGTGTATATATGTGTGTCTTTTTGCTTCTATTATTTTCATTATTATTATAATTATTATCATACTGAGTAGATTTGTTCCGTTTATATTTGTAATCACTACTTCTAAGCGATATTCAAATTTCGGAGATGTTTAACTGATGTATGGAGTAATTACATTTTTTTTTTAAATAATTTATATTTAACATTAGATAAATAGCTAAAAGCTTTATGGTTTGTTGAATTTATTAAAAAGACTACTGTTCAATCATTTTTTTAAATTATCTTATATAATTAGTATAAAGAGTAATACAATTATATTATTTTTATTCTTCTTGGAATTAGCTTTACTTACAATACTTTACTTTATTGATTTATTCAAAATATATTTATTATTAAAAAGTTTTTGGAAGTCATTTTAATATAAAAATTGGCTAACTAAATTTACATGTATGTAATGAAATTCTTTATCAGAGAAATCTATTACTGTTCCAACAAGGTAGTTCAAACTAAATAACGAAACCTCGCTCAAATTGTAATATAATATAATATATTAGACAGTAGAAAGCACTAGCTACTTTTAATTACATTCATTTCAATAACGCTATTGTTTATAAATAACTGAAAAGATAACTGCATATCAAAAAGTTATAATAACAGCACAATAAATTTTGAAATAATTATAAATTTTTCCTGCTGATAAAGGAATATTATAAGATGGTATATCGGAATATAAATAATTGTATAGGTATAATTAATGTTATAGGTATATTACGACATTAGTTAAATTTTTTCAATAAAATAAATTAATAAATGAACAATTTAAAAAAAAAAATGAATTATATATTAGATAAAATTTGAATAAAAGTGGATACCAACGAAAAATATTATCGAAAAGAAGTGCACCACAGAAAACTGAAAAGTGCACACCACACCACAGAAAAGTGCACCACTCAAAACTGACAGAATTTGAGTATAGCTACAGGAGGGACTTATTTTGATAGCACGAAAGCATACAATATGTTGAATGAATTTTGACAATTCATACTGCAGTGGTTTATTCTGAAGATTTGTTTTAATATTGAGCCTAGAATCGATATTCCTATTGATATCATGTATTCTAAATAGATATTCGTTTGAAGGAGATAATTAAAAAAAATATGCACCCGCGCATGTGCATGCGTGCGCGCGTGTGTGTGCGCGCGTGTTTGTGTATATACATATATATATATATATATATATATATATATATATATATATATATATATATATATATGAAGACAAAGTGTGTTTTTCTTAGACACATTCAACAAAAAAAATTTCTGAACCTGTTGATTTAAAATTTGAAATATGTATTCTATATGATCTTATGAATATCTTGTATTGAATAATCTTACTTCATTGAAATAATTTTGCATGCATATATAAAAGGGAAATATGGTAAGTTGGTCCAGTTGGTTGACGGTATAAACCGAGTTTCTATCTCATTCTCTCTCTCTCTCTCTCTCTCTCTCTCTCTCTCTCTCTCTCTCTCTCTCTCTCTCTCTCTCTCTCTCTCTCTCTTTTTCTCTCTTCTCAATATAAGGTAGCTATATATCATATGCCAATTATGATTAAACGGATCTTTTTTTAAAAACTTTAGAAAACAAGCGCGCGCGTGTGTGTGTGCGCATGTGTGTGTTAGTAATATGTATCAGTTAAAACAGTTACTCTATGAACATTAATATTTATTATCAGAAAATTTACTAAAAATAACAAAAATGCCGTATGCCCGTACTGGTAATGTATGCTTGATCTTTCAGCTACATTCTACGAGCAACTACTCGCAACAGGGCAAGGCAATGAAATTCGATCCTGTAATAAGAAACCAAGATAATGAACGCACTTTCGTCCAAAACATCGAGCGCTAATAGATGTAGTATGCATATACGATCGTCTGAAAATGTAGAATAATATAGCTTTTTTCTAAAACTTATGCAAAAACATATAAAGTAAATGAGTATACATACATATATTTATTCATAATAGTTTTTAATCCTGTATATACATGAAATAGTTAAAATAATAGTAAAAATTTAAAGAACAGGGCCCTCTTTACTTGATTGAATTCGTACGATATTGAGCGTGGTTTGCTGCTCCATCTCTTTCAAAACGCAGCAACTATATTTCTGTCTGTTTTGCCGACAACTATAGTTATTTATTGGATTTATGGTTACATTGTAAAAGCAATTTACTTTTTCTGTTTTCTCAAAATATGTGGCATGTAGAGCGATAAAACAAATTTTATTTGGTTCATTATTTTATTCTACAAGTGGGAAAACTCGAATTAGATACTCAACAAGTACATAGAATTCACAATAAATGTTTTCTTTGTAAGATCTGAAACGCACTAGACTGTGTGCAGCAGACGATTCGTAAGACAAAACTTTCTGAACTGTTTTTTCCTAATTTAGAAAAATAGATTAATTCATATCTCTGTTTTCCCATTTGTAGAATAATCTGAAGAATTTTTTAAAATGTTTTTTCTCTCTAAATAATGCGAAATGACGACAAAAACTGAAAAAGTAAATTTGTTTCCGTTTTAGTAGTTCATCGTAGCGCTGCGAACGCCGTGAGGAGCACTCTTAAGAGTGCTCCATACCGCGATTCCAGCGCCACGATGAACTATTAAAACGGAAATGAAAATGTGTAAATCGTAGATTTCGTTTTGCGTCTTCATTTTACGTTTTACAATGTTGAAACAAATTTTATACGAATCTTTGAAAAATTCTACAATTGGGGGTATCCCTTACTGCTTTCATAATATGTTTCAAAGTTAGTTTAAAAAAATAAGAAAATGTTTATTTAACTGTCGTCTGCATTATAGACATCGCAGCTTTGCAGTAACATCAAATAACAACAAATATTATAAATTTTATACGTATAGTACAGATCAAACTTGGATAGCCCCGGATGTAGAATTGAATAATAAATCGAATGAACTTTGATCCATCTTTCTATTCATAGAATTGAGGGAGTAAAACGAAATATAAGATCTTATTACGGTTATAATGCAAGTTATCAATTCTGTAGATAATAAAGTTAGAACTTTAATTTCTGATTTTTTGAATAGGTGGCGCTGAAGAAAATATTCAATTCCCTACAAATCGAATAAAGAATTATGAAGCCGGGTACAGAAAATATACATATATATGCACATAAATACATACATGCATGTATACACGCATGCAAACACATTGCAAACATAGTAATGTAATACGGAAATTGAGATTACAGGGAGGTGCGAGATGTACGAGCTTGAGCCAATAAATATATATAAAAATATAATAGGAAAGTAATTGTTCTTTTCCTAACCTAAAGTATATATAATATTTATGTAGACAAAAATGTTATTATTGCCTACGCAGATTTAATATTTATATACATCCTAAAAATTTTTTATTAAATTAATCGTTTCTTATGACAACTAAAGCTCTTTAATTCCCAAAATTTCAAACATGTTTATTTTTTTGTAGGATAGTCTTTTAGCTACAATTAAAACTCATAATTTTAGGAGGAAATGAGAGTTTTAAGTGTTCACAATGTGCAATTGATGAATTTGAGTTATTACTTCGATATGCACTCCTATTATATAAAACGGATAAGAAAAAGTAACGTGAAAAGAATATATAATTTTTAATTCAAATGTAAAATATCATAAAACCATCATTATTTTGGAATGTAGAAGAGTATGATTGTGTATTTATAGTACTGAATTTTGTGTAAGGAGTAAGTACAACTTCTAAATTAATATATTATATTATAAATATTTAAATATATAGTTATCTATATAAAGCAATTTTTAAATTTATTCTTATATTACACATCATTATACAGTGATTGGCACTTTGTACAATTTATACAATTTATATAATAAACAGCTTTTATAGAAACTTTTTGTACGAAAATTGTTACAGATTCAAATACTAAAATAATTTTTAATGAAGTAACACTATTTGACAATAGCATTTATATATTAGAAATTACTATCTTTTTCAATAAGTATCTTTTCAATAGTTTCATTACTATCTATTCAATAGGTAATTATAAAAATTTTATTTTAAAATATATTCTTGTACGGCTAAAGTTTTCTTTACTATTTCATACATTGTAATTTTTTGGAATAAATATATCAGATTAAGTAAAGTTAATATGTCAAAATACAAAAATTATACATATATTCCCGCCAAAAATATCACGATATATAATATAGAAATATTTTTTGTAAAAACATATATATATATATATATATATATATATATATATATATATATATTGTTTTTAAATAATTATAATGTAGAATATAATATGCCATTATATTTAGAAGCTGTACTTGCTCCCTATGTAAAAACCAATCCTATTAAATATACAATCATACTGTTCTGCTTACTTTCCCAGAAGATGGTGATTTTATATTTTTCATTTAAAGTAAAAATTATATATTCTTTCCACTCTAATTTTTCACTATTTTGCATATTGGACACCTTGCAACTAAAATAATAGTTATCTTTGTTGCATTAACATCAGATTATATCTATAATATTAATATTATCACTTACGAACAATCAAACCGCCCCCTTCAAAACTCTAATTTTTCATTATTTTTATAATTATTTATACTTTAAATGACCCTTTAAAATTAAAAATAAAGAAGGCCATACGTATTATACGATTTGTTTAAATATTAATACGTAATAAATTAATATGTTTGTACTATTACCTTATTTTTATTTTCTTTACATATAAGAATCTTATTATATAAATATAAATACTTCATACCCTCGTGTCCCACTCTGGGGAAGGGGAGATGAAGCAAATTGTCTTTTGGGAGGCTTTACATTTTTGATGAATTTATTTAATAATTTTTTTCTTCAAAAAGAGCACCTTAAATTATAGGTTTTTGTCTATTACTTGCACATTGAAATTTAAAATAACTGAACTTATTTGAATTTTGGGTGCCCGTCATGTCTCGTCTGTATATAACCGTTTGTCTCTACTTTTTTAATGAAATATATACTGATATAAATTATATATATTAATTTGCCATTAATAATTAATAATTTCTATTGAATTATTGTTTACATGTTTATTTAATGAATCATTAAATTACAATTATTATTGAAATAAAATTTTAATTAGCTATTATTTTTAATTCATAAAAAGTTAAATATGGAGATAATTAACATTTTAGGAGAGAAAAGAATAATCCATCAGAATACATGACCAAGAATTGTATCAAGACCCATCTCCATTCATCAGGTAATCGTTATGTTGATACCTGCATTATATATATATATATATATATATATATATATATATATATATATATATATATATATATATATATTATCGGATCAGCTGTATGACATTTGTCGAGAGGTTGGGTCGACTCTGTTCGGATTTGTGGTTCATTCGTTTAGAAAATCGTAAACACTCGCATGCTGTCTATCAAATCGTATACAATGCGATGTTGCCACTACTTTTTACACGATTTTGGAAACAGTGTTGAACGAATTGATTGAATACACCAGCTGCCAGCGCAATGATACGATTTGCGCGAACGTGGAGCGTGATGCCCGTAATACAGTTATTGACCATATACTCAAATACATGATTCCTTTATCTGATCATTACAGTTTTAGTATGACAAAGTAATAATTCATCAACACAAGCTATTGTATTAATTAAAAATAATGATTAATTAAATTTTCATTTAATTGAAAATTGAAAATAATATCTTAATAAATATATATATCGATAAAAATTAAAAAGTAATTATAAATTATTACAAGTTAATTAAAAAATATTTCAATCCTGAGATATGTATACCTAAGGGTATATATATATATATATATATATATATATATATATATTTCAATGTGGATTCATAAATATTTTTCCCGCACTTGGGGCGCAAAATACGATTTTCTGCAGCTGTCTAGAGGGAGCAAAATACTACTTTTCCTCCCTAGGGAGGAAAAGTGTTCATGGCCGATTCCCGACCAATCAGAAAGCAGAATTTTACTTTTCCTTCCTTGGGAGGACAAGTGAATGAACGGAATCGTGTAGTCCGGTAGGATTCTCAGTTTTCCCTACCTGTGCAACATCTGGCATTTACGATGTTTAGACTTACGAGTATATGCGCCAGTCCACCGTGGGTTCGACCTTTTTTTGCACTTTGAGTTAGGTATTTAAGATTTTAAAATGAAATAAGATTTTTATTCTATCTAAAATTTATTATAAAAATTTTTATGTTTTTTAAGTATTAAAAATTATTGATATCCTTTTTTTAATTAGTTTTAATTTAAAATTCTATTTATTATGCTATTAAATATTTAAAAATTTTAATTTGAGCGTAGATTATTAACAAACTTATAATCTTCAATTGATTAGTCTTATTTATTTATAGAAAAGGGGGGGCTCCGCCCCCCAACCCCCGGCGGGGGTTTCGCCCCCTGCACCCCTACCACCCAATCCTACATCTCTTCTTAACATACTATATTAATTTCCAAATAAGAGGAAATTATTTAATTTAATTTTATTCAATTCAAGTAAATTGCACGTATAACCTTAAGAAAAAAAACCGATAATATTATATTTTTTTTAAACCCAACGAATTACATTTTATGTTATGGCAACTTATTTCAGAGCGAGTATCTATCTATATTTGGACCTTTAGATTTTATACCTGCTTGCTCTATCTAAGCATGGCTAACACATGGAGGGGGGGGGGTTTAACATTCTTTAATTCTGTGAGTTTGCCGTTCAATTTTTTGTGCATTTCTTTGAGAAAGAAAAAGTGCCCTCGTATGGGAAATAAGTATGTGACACAAGGGAGCAAAATAGGCGTTTTCCGACGAGGGTATGTTTTCCGCCCGAGCGAAGCGAGTACTATTATCACAATGTACTATTATCGATCTTACAGCCTTTATACAATAAAATATTATACTAATAGATTGACAGTCAGACTTTCCTAGTTTATATTAACCCCCATAAAATTGAAAATACAAATTACTAATAACACATAAAATAAAAAATCAATTAAATTAAAAATTAAAAATTAAAAATAATACAAATAAAGTAATCTATATTCTATGTTAATAAAGGAGAATCTGATTTCCCCCACCAGCTTAAATTTAAATTTACTTTTCATTTCCGACGTTTTGAACAGTTCCGGTTCATCTTCAAGGACTAAACTTTAATATAATTTACTTAATTCTAACTTTTTTATTTATTTTTTATTTAATTTAATTTTTATGTACTATTTAGTTGTAAGTTCTATTTCAGATTGTACGGTGGTGATTATAAATAAGGACTGCCCGATACTCATTATATTAGTGTATTATATTATTGTAGAAAAAGTGTAAGACCGATAAAAAATTTTATCAATTTACAGTCAAATTCTCTACCTTTTCAGCTGCAGCATTTGCTTCAGATATATGCTAAATACTTCTTGGTATCAGATATGCTCAATCCACTCGACACAGCTCCATCTTATATATGTGCATATTCAAAATGTGTACTAAATTTTTAATTTTATGAAATGAATTATAAACTCATAAAATTCAATAAATCAAGAAAAGAAATCAAAATAGAAGTCTTAAGGTCATCTGCTCATTCAAACAGCACTGAAAATCGTATTGCCAGCAAAGCAGCCAAAGAAGCAGTTCTAATACAGCGTAAAAAATAAAATATAACAACGCCGCAAATATGTTAATACCGAAAAGAATGGCACTACATGCGATAGAAATATATTGTAATAACATATGGATAGAGGAAAACAAACAATAAAGACAAATTTTTTTCGAACCAAGTTAAATTTTACAATAATAGTTATTTATTTTTGAAAGTTCTTAATATTCTAAAAACATATCAAACTCGCCTAGTTATTTTGCTTTTCTTAAAAAATTTATTATAAATGTATACTTAGTCATTAGTTTTATTTTTTAAGTAGTTAAAAATTGAATAAATTTTTATTATTTATTAGACCAAATTTCTGAATCTAAAATTTATGTTCCTCGAAAAAAGTCCTACTTTCGTAACATAGACGGGGGCTACGCTGTGATTTTATCACCAAGCCACGTAGAACCTAAACTTGCTAGTGAATGTATCTTTTTATAAAATATTCTATATGATATTTAATTTTAAATAAATGAAATATACAAATTGGTTTTTAAACGTAGTATTTTTATTATTTATAGTTATTGTATCATTTTCGTATTGTAATTAAATTTTTGGTCATTCTTACTGTTGCAGGTTGAAATTTTAATTGCAATATTTATTGTAAAAACTAAGTAAGAAAAAATGATAATAAAAAAGCAACTACGACTCTTAAAATATTAATACAAAGATCTTATTTAATCTATAATTAAGAAAAACAACAATAATTAAGCATAAATAAATAAAAAAAATGTTAAAAACCTATTTTTAAAAACATGGTTAACAAATTTAATTAAACGGTAAAAAAGAAATAACAGAGAAAAATTTAACTAAAAGTTAAAATATAAAACTATGCCCAGAAAATATTAAATATGAAAAATATTAAAATATAAAATATAAACAAATTATGCTCCAATGAGCAAAAACAAATGACTAAGTTTAGGTAATCTGCAGGTATCCCCGCTAAAAGGATCGATTCAATTTCAGGTAACATTATATCATATTATGTTGCAAAATTCAGAAGGGATTTTATATAAGACCTATATATATATCTATATTTGGAACACTTCATCAGACAAATGACACAATCTTTATTCGAATTTATTTTTTAAATTTTTTAATATAAATCGATAAAAACAATTGAAATTTGTTTTCAAATATTATATAATTTTTATTAATATATTATTTTCTAAAATACGCTTATTTAGAATAAGTAATTTAAAAATAATTTAATACAATAAATAAAATAATCTATTGTAGATAAATATCAAATAATGATTTAATTATTTTTTTAAATTACATAATTTTATATTAAGAATAGTCTAGAGTGCCATTATGTTCCATATAATTAGTATTTTTATATTCTTTACTCGATAGAATCAGGTACGGTTCTGCCAAATTATAGATTACCATTCCAATTTTAGATTAAAAATACAGATTTATAAGATAAAATTGTAAAAAAAAAATAATACAATAAAAATGTAATTGTAAATAAAAAAGTGCACGACAATCCTGACAAATTCAAATTTATTTAGATAATACGCAAAACTATAAAAATTTAATATTTTTATTTACTACTTTCATATTATAGCATTGCAATAACAAAACTAATATTTTATACATAAAGCCAATAAAATGAAAATATTGAATTTCTTTATATTTAAAAATTATGCGTGTAAAGAATGTCAACTTGGTTTTCTATAAAATGACGAAGAAAAATTCCTTAGATTACATTCCTGGTACTAAAAAATAATTCCAAATTTAAGTGTAGAAAAGAGGAGTTATAATGGCTGATTTATTGCGAGGGAATAGATTAAAAGTAGAATTTCACAGGAATACAAAAAAATTAGAAAAAAATCAAAGAATGACCAACAAAAGCTGAAAAAATACTTTCAAAACTTTCAGAACAGAATCGAAAATTAGCGTTATACATCACCTCGTAGGCATCTAATAATTTTATGTAGGCTGAAATCTAGTCACTACGAACTAAAAATAATTGAACTATTATGGTTATAAAATAGACAAATCTTAGAATGAAAAATTTCAACATTGTTATAGTTGTAATATACTACTGCTGGGAGGTTAAAAAACAATAAAGGTTTAAAAAACAGTTTTTAATTAAATTGATTTTTAATATATATAATAAACGTAAAATACAAATAGCAATCACCTTAGTGTACAGACGAGATACTAATAATGCCTTCTGCGCTCAAACAGCGCCCTTTATAGACTTTCTTCTTATCGCGGGTCAAATTTCAGGCGATAAGCCCCATTCGTTGATCGCAGCCTAAACACTTGGCGCAGCCGGACGGTCGGAGAACCCGAGGTGGTAATCTGACACCGTCCAAACCTCTTTCGTAAAATCTCAAGATTTTCCTCCAACTAATATTTGATTACCTTATTTGTAAATCATATAAAAGTAAGTTTTTAGGAAAATCTTCGATTTTACCCGTCATGGTACGGATCAATTGCTTTTATGGAAGCATAACCAGTCAAACCTCTTTCGTAAAATCTCAAGATTTTCCTCCGACTAATATTTGATTACCTTAGTTGTAAATCATATAGAAGTCAGTTTTCAGGAAAATCTTCGGTTTTACCCGTCATGGTACGGATCAATTGTATACCTTAGTTGTATACAGTTTGTGGCCTTTAACGAAGGTTTGCTCGCGATCCTGACTTCAATAATTAATTAATTTCAATTCAAACACAATTAAATTAATTCATTGAGTCCAATTCAAAAATTCAAATTATATCTTATAAAATAAGATTTCAAATCGCCAACCGATGATATCGTTAAGCATTATTCAATATCTCGTGTGTACTTACATATTATTTATAAACAGTTTTTATAATTCGTGCGGCGCCGTTTTGTCCGAGGAGATCGCATAACATTTCTTACTCATATATTCTCCCGCAAATACAGTATTAATCAATCTTTTATTTACATTACTTCCCATATTAAAGTAAACATTTCTCGCAATATAATTTATAACTATATTTAGTTACAATAGAAATACTAAACCTATGTATATATATAACGGCAACGCGATATTATAAAATTTCTTAAAAACTATTACGCATTATTTTAATATGTATCAGATTAAATAATTCCAAAAATCAAAATCATAAATTAATTTTATCTTTATACTTCTACTTTCTTAAACTATAAACATATAACATAAACTATAACATGACCATCGGCTATAAAGAAAATATCTTATTTTAAATTTGAATTCAAACAATATTAAAACATTTCACGTAGAACTAATTATAATAATAGCTAGAATGGAATCGATTAATAAAACTTTATTCTAGAAATTATAAACGCTGAAAGCTTAATACTAATTTTTAGATCTAGTTTCGATTCTGTTCGTAAGAATAGTAAAATTAAGAAAAAGGTATAAACTAGGTCCTTTTATTTCTGTCTAGTAAATAATAATTTTATTTCAAATGCAAGTTTTAATTACTATACTGCATGAAATTAATATTTATAGAATAATAATTTATTATGTTATTTGTTTAATAAAAAATAATTTAATAGAATACATAAACTAACAGCTTGAAAGAATTATAAAATAATAAAGTATATTGTGTATTGAATTTTGTCATCCCAAAAATTAAGTATAATAATTAATTTTACAATTGTTGACCTTAAATAGACAATTTTGTATATCTAAATTTACGAAAAAAAAATTAATTTGAAAATATTATTCGCTGTTATCTTTATACTTATTTCAATATTCATAATTAAGATATCCCATTCTATTCATTAATGAAATAATTAATATCATTTAATTTTTTATCATTTTTTTTGTAATATTCCATAAACCAAAGTTTCGTATAAAATTGTGTAAATCATTGGTAAACAAGTTTTGATATAAACTCAATATGAAGTTACTATATATATATTAATCGTTTGCGACCACCACGGCCCTTGACATTTTTGAGTAAGTAATTTGGTTAGAAATTAGGAGTATGGAGATTATATATGTTAATGTGTGTGTAGATACGCATGCATATATACATATATATATATATATATATATATATATATATATATGCATGCATAAATTAATAAATATTTTCATCAGTGTTACAGTCCAATATAAATTAAAATTAATACACATATATATGCATATCTCTCTCTCTCCCTCTGTGCGTTTGTATGTGTGTAAATTTATATATATATATATAAATATATATATATATATATATATATATATATATATATATATATATATATATAATAAACTTCTTGTGACAAATGATCAACTACTCCGCTACTTATTTCATAAGAATATTATAAAATATAAATTTTGTATGAATCATTTATAATTTACATATTTAACTTGGGCTACTACGGCCCTGATTAATACTAGAACAATCGATAAAACAGAACAGGGTTTTTCATACACTTCGAGTTCCGTAAACTTCCACAGTATATTAAAAATCAGGCGCTTCAATCGATTTTAACTTCCGTCAGAGGTATAGAGCACTCTTAAGAGTGCTCCTCACGATTGCCGGAAGTCCAAATCGATCGATGCGCCTCATAGATAAAAATTTTGTGTCAAGTTATAGAACTAAAATCAATGGTCTGCACTACCGACATTTCAGGAACGTATCCACAATGAAAATTATATGAATAGCCCCCTTTCTTACATATATATACACTACGGCTATGTAGCGCTCGATGTTATACACAAAAGAACGTTCCTTATCAAACCTTTTTATTTCAGTATCATATTTCATTACCTTGCTCTGTCGCAAGTACCTGCGAGTAAAATGTAGCATCTCAAAGTTCGATAATAAGTTGCCAGTACGTACATATGGCAATATTGAAATGCATTTTTGTCATTTATAATAACTTTTCTGATAACAAATATTAATAGTCAAGGCAATACATATTACTAATATAGTAAAGATAATTAAAAATTATTCTTTAATAAATAAATAAATAAATAAATAAATAAATAAATAAATAAATAAATAAATAAATAAATAAATAAATATATATATAAATATATGTTATACATTAGTTCATTAATTTCTAAAAAATTCTGTAAGAACATTTAGAATTTAGAATATCTATTCGGAGCTTAGAAAATTTCAATATAAACCAGTAATCTTATCGCAGTAAAAAAAATATTTTTCTTATTTATCACTTAGGATCGGGAAATACAATTTCCATAAAAAAATGTGCAATAAATAAAATATGTGTAATACTAAAAGTAGAAAAATTTTACAAACATTAGTAAAATCTACAATATTTATTTCATATATTCTGTTAAAAACAAAAGATACGAATCTTTTATGTTTCGCATTTAAATTCTTTGTGCCACAAGATTTTTGTGTGGCATTTCCAATAAACGACTAAGTATATATCTGTATTATTATTTAAAAATTTTTTTTTTAATTTTAAATTAAATCTTATTAAATTGAGTAAATAATTTTTTATCGGAATTATTTTTCTTTTGTAAAATTTTAATTTATTACTACTGCCATATAATCTTGATTCAATATTCTACGATTTAATTTAATTTAATTTAATATTAATTTATTAATATTTACTAATGGAATGCATTATGTTTTCAATAATTGTAATAAATAAAATGTCCTCTAAAATATCAAAACTTGATATTTATATTATTTCATTATTTTTAATTCTTCTAAAGATATTTTGCTGATTATAATTGTTATTTCTTTGCTAATTTTTGTACAAACATTGTTCAAACCTATAAATCGAAAGCCATTTACAATACCGAATAAATTCAATTCATATATTTATGCATTATAGATGAGGGGCTACTCCGATTGAGAGTCAAGTTCTCCAAAAGATCGCTTTCGGCTCTCGCCGAGCTCTCTTGCTTCTCTTCTACAATACAACGCCAAATAAACAGTACATTAAAATTCATCTATAAAATTGTGTGGGCGATAAGAACGAGAGTCGAAGAGAACTGGAGAGAGCTAAAGAAAACCAGAGAACGCCCAATCTCATTATATATATGTATATATATATATATATACACATATGTAAGAAAGGGGGCTATTCATACAATTTTCATTGTGGATACGTTCCTGAAATGTCGGTAGTGCAGACCATTGATTTTAGTTCTATCACTTGTAGAGTAAGATATTTCAAGAAGATTTCAATATTATTACACAAAATATTCATCTTTTATAACATCCTTTTTCAGGATGATTGAACGAAAATTAAGAAGTCTGCGTAGTCCTATATAAAAAATAAATCTGTTTGCAAGAATTATTTTAAAAATAAATCGATATGATCGTTTATAATTTAAACAAAGAAAACATTGAAATCAATTTTTACATAATCAGGTATATGTAAATATGTATGAGTACCAAATTTGTAAGTTTCAAAATTATTTCTTATTATTATACAATAAAATTTGTTTATTGAAAGTGTGTCTATGGCCTCATTTATTTATAATATGAGAATACAGTACTATAAAATATAATTTAAAAATTATTTTAACATGTACTTGAAGGCCCCAATTTGAAAAGTTTATGGTAATTTAAATGTTAACCAACATTGAGGAATAGTATCTTTTATCAGCTTTTACTAAACTTTATGCAAAATAAACTATAGTTTTCACTCCAACGAATAAATTAAAATTATTTAATTGTAGATTGAATATCTACGAATGCTTCTTTTATCAGCGTAAATGCTTCATTTTATCGAAGAAACTTAATCTAATAAGCATATGTTACTAATCTACTATAGTATAATCCATTGCTGGTACTAATTCATAATTGTTCAAATATTTAAAACTTGTATCGTTAAGTTCAGTTAAATTACGAAACAAAGATGACTTCAGTAATGATTGTTAACAAGATTTTTAAATATATATATATATATATATATATATATATATATATATATACATACATATACAGGCATACATACATTTGTGTGTATATATATATGTGTGTGTGTGTTTTTTTATTAGGCGTAGGCAGAGCAAGCTCTGCACTAGTGGCCTCTCGAAACCAGCATCCCGCCGGAACTATCCGGGAATATTACTTCGGCGGGGCTGTTAGACTTAGACTTCTCTTCTTATGACACTATCCTACGTCCCCCATCCACACAGGTGATCAGGGGTTCGGTGTTCGTCCTCTGTATCTTAAAATAGAATCAGTTAGCCTGGTTCATCCTGGGCCATTCGCCTAGTTCTATCGGCATATCTAAGTTTCGTCATCACCTCTTTTGCGAAACTGGCTACTGCCTTCCAGTTTTCAGAAGATTCCAGCATTATTGATAGGATGCTCTCTGGTCTTATTGGCTTATTGATGATGTTCATGAAGTGCTCACGTTGTGTTCTAAAACGAGGGCAGCTCATTAATATATGCTCGGCATCCTCGACCAAAGTCGGACAGATGGGGCAGAAATCATTATTATTCAGGTGAAAGCGTTCCATTTCCGTGTGGGCATCCACTCATTGCACTTGTTCTTTACTTTCTTCTCTGCAATCTCGTACAAGATTGCCCTGTGATCACTGTGGGTGTAAAGGTCGCTTACTCTCGAATTAAGGATCCGCTGAATCAAGTCATCACTGGCGAATGTTACATCAATGACTGATTGTTTATCACCCGTAATGAAAGTGGATTCAAATCCCTTATTAACCACGTAGGGTTGAAGAGAATTAAGGCCATCAAGCAGCATACTACCTCTGTTATTTGTTGAATCGCTTCCCCAGGCTGTGGACCACGCGTTAAAATCGCCAGCGATTAATAATGGTTTCTTTTCTATGGCTTCATCAACTAAATTAGCTACGAGGATTTCAAACTGCTTGTCCGTCAAGCTTGGAGGAGCATATACACTAAAGACGTATATTTCTTGTATTTTAGCCCAGTATATCAATTCGCTCCGATGACTCGACTGCTTTAGTACCTGCCTATTTTGACCAATCCAGAGGGCAGCTCTATTGCTTGTGTCACTTATCCAGCGCTGTGGTCTGACCCTATCACAATATGGTTCGGAGATTACAGCAATGTCTATTCTTAGCTCCTTTATAGTCTGTTTCAGCAGGTCATGAGCTGCTACGCAATGGTTGGAATTCAGTAGGAGTATTCTCATGTTTTATGTCTGTTTAAAAACTCCACAGTAATCGGACACTTATAGCTGTATGCTGGATGGTTAATCTCCTTCTTTTCCTTCACATTTACAGAGTAAACAGCAGGGCTCGTTTACACACAGCTTGGATAGATGGTCTTTTCCACCGCAGTGCCTGCAAAGTTTAGTTCTGTCAGGGCCCGAGCAGACGGACGCTAAATGGCCAATCTGCCAACACCTGAAGCAGCGCTTTATTTCTATTTTTTTTCGAACTCTGCAGCTGACCCATCTGATTTAAACATGCCCTGCACGTAGTAACTCAGCTGCGTGGCTATATGGTACAGACACCACCGCCGTCTGAGTACCCCCATGAGCTTGCCACAAGGAACGAGCGATTAGTAGGTTAGTCTCCTTTAACTCGAGGTGTGTTTTCAGAGCCTCTATTACTTCATCCTTTGAAGTGACCTCATCTATATCTTTAATCTCCAATGTTATAAGATTAGTCAGGACCGAAGTGGATGCGCAAGGGCACCGCTTGCATTTCTGCGTATCCTGTTAACCTCATTCTTCACATAAGATAACTCCGGGTCATTCTTTATTTGTCGCAGTATCTCCGCCTATGTAACTCCTTCATTGGCCTTAATCAAAATGGAATTAGGCCTATTTCGTCCATTAAGCCTGCGTGTACTAGATAATTCTTTATCTTTGCCTTTGGGCTTCTTACGCTTGATGGTCTGCCATTGATTTTCTTTGGCTTCAGACTTCCCTGTAGGTACTCCAACTGACTCTAGTGGTCTCCTTAAGCCCAGTGATGGTTCTTTCGTCCTTTTGCCACCTATGGTTCTAGGAGTGGAAACCATCGCTTCTGCTGCGCTTCGTTTGGTATCAGAGCGTAGACTCGGTGTAGTCTGAGTCACCACTTCATGAGTACCAGGACGTTGATACTGTAATAGATCATCCTCTGCCATACTGATGCATTTGCATGAGGCATTAATAGAACGAGCAAGATCCTTAATGGTCTTGTGCACGTTATGCCTATCTTTAACAAAGTCCTACAATTGGCTGATCTTCTCACCAAGTCGCACCAGATGATTGTTTCTGCGCGTGATGGAGATTTCTTGATCCGTCGTTTATTGATCCATCATGACATCTCCTTTAGTACTCAGTGTACTATCTATGATTATGTTTGATTTGCCCTCCCCAGAATCCGAGGGGCTCCCACCGACCATAGTGGCTTGCACTCTATCGGAATCGGTGAGGAGATTGACCGGTCTTGCCTGAGTTACTCCCTGGGGTATATCCTTGTTTATACCAAACATTAGTCAGAATTGGCCTTAAGTTCGGGAGGCCCTCCCTATTAGCTTTTGCTGTCCGCCCTGCGTATTTTATTTTCTCAATGCCCTCTACAAATTGTAGCGAGCCATCCCCTATCCGCAACCTGGGGAGGCGCCAGATGGGAGAAAGCAACAAAACTCCAAACTGGTATGTGTGTGTGTGTGTGTGTGCGTGCGTGATTATATGTGTGTGTACCTGCCCCCTCCTCTTCTTTTCGACGCGCACCAGGTGGATTTTGAGGTACAAATTAAAATTTTAAAATATATTTGTTTATAAGTATATATTTGTATATATATATATATATATATATATATATATATATATGTATACATATAAGATAAAAATTGCATGATAATAATATATGTAGATATATTGCAACTTTTTTCATAGGAAAACAAACAAGTGTTCATATAGCAGAATAATATTAATACAAAATATTTTTCTAAAATGTTTCGAAATAAAATAACAAAAAATTATACAATACAATAACGTCTTAAAACAATGTATCTTTCAAGCAAATGGCTAAGTGCATTTTATGTACATTCTTATACATAACAGCATGTATTGTTTACACAAATATATCTAAACCATCTAAAATAAATAATAAATAAGTAGGTTTATCGGAAATGCAGCTTCATAAATTAATGAGTTTATTTATAATAACCGAGTCTATAAAGAAATTGATGCACAGGATGAAAGCATATATATATATATATATATATATATATATATATATATATATATATACATCATCAAGGTTTCTAAATATATATCAATTTTTAATATATATTTCGATTTATCGTTTTTTTCCAAAATAATTTATTGTTAGTAGATAACTTTACATTATTTATCTTAATGTTTCTATTTCACTATCTTCTAGTTGATGTAATCTATCATTTCTAAGATCACTATGAGGAATATTTACGTGACGATTAGAATGTCCAATACACAGTACTTGTATTATGTCACATACTTTTGTAGAAAGTAATTATATATATATATATATATATATATATATATATTTATATATACGCATATATATGGGGAACGAAATGAAGACCCCAATCCGAAGAGCATTCGTATATATGTATATATATATATATATATATATATATATATATACAAATATATAAACAAATGTTTTAAAATATAAATATAAACAAATATATACATGTTTACAAATATTTTAAAATTTATATTTGTTCCTCAAAATCTACCAGGTGCACGTCGTAAAGAAGAGGAGGGGGCGGGGTATATATATATATATATATATATGTATGTATAAATGTGCAAACACACTCAGTGTGGAGTTTTGTTGCTTTCTCCCATCTGGCGCCTCCCCAGATTGCGGATAGGGGATGGCTCGCTACAATTTGTAGAGGGCATTGAGGAAATAAAATACTCAGGTCGGACAAAAAAAGCTAATAGGGAGGGCCTTCCGAATTTAAGTCCAATTATGATTAGTGTTTGGTATAAACAAGGATATACCCCAGGGAGTAACTCCGGCAAGACCGGTCAATCTCCTCACCGATTCCGATAGAATGCAAACCTCTATGGTCGGTGGTAGCCTCTTGGATTCTGGCGAGGGCAAATCAAACATCATCATAGACAGTACGTTGTACACTAAGGGAGATGTCATGATGGATCAAGTCGATAGTATTTCTGCTCGAGACATTTCTATCATGCGCAGAAAGAATCATCTGGAGCGACTTGGAGAGAAGATCAGCCAACTGTTGGATTTTGTGAAAGATAGGCATAACGTGCATAAGACCATTAAGGATCTTGCTCGTTCTATTAATGCTTCCTACAAATGCATCAGTATGGCAGAGGATGATCTGCTGCAGTATCACCGTTCCGGTACTCATGAAGTGGTGACTCAGACTATACCGAGTCAACGCTCTGATACCAAACGAAGCGCAGCAGAAGCGATGGTTTCCACTCCTAGAACCATAGGTGGGAAAAGGACGAAAGAACCATCACTGGGCTCAAGGAGACCATTAGAATCAGTTGTAGTATCTACAAGGATGTCTGAGGCCAAGGAAAATCAATGGCAGACCATCAAGCGCAAGAAGCCCAGAGGCAAAGATAAGGAATTACCTAGTGCACGCAGGGTTAGTGGACGAAATAGATCTAATTCCATCTTGATTAAGGCCTATGAAGGAGTTATAAACGCGGAGGTATTGCGTCAAATAAAGAATGACCCTGAGTTATCTCATGTGAAGAATGAAGTCAACATTATACGGAGAAATGCAAGCGGTGCCCTGGTATTTCAGTTAGAACGGACAGTCAAAAATGCACATGAGTTGGCTCGCATTGTTGAAACTAAGGTTGGCCATAGCGCATCCACTTGGGTCCTGACTAATCTTATAACATTGGAGATTAAAGATATAGATAAGGTTACTACAATGGATGAAGTCTTAGAGGCTCTGAAATCACACCTAGAACTAGAGGAGACTAACATGCTAATCGCTCGTTCCTTGCGGCAAGCTTATGGGGGTACTCAGACGGCGGTGGTGTCTGTACCATACAGCCACGCAACTGAGCTACTACGTGCACGGCAAGTCGCACCGGATAGGTCAGCTGCAGAGTTCGAAAAAAACAGAAATAAGAGATTGCTTCAGGTGTTGGCAGACTGGCCATTTTGCGGTCGTGTACTCGGGCCCTGACAGAACTTAACTTTGCAGGCACTGTGGAGGAAAAGACCATCTATTCAAGCTGTGTGTAAACAAATCTCTGCTGCTTACTCTGTAAATGTAAAGGAAAAATGGAGATTAACCATCCAGCATACAGCTATAAGTGCCCGATCACTGTGGAGTTTTTAAACAGACATAAAACATGAGAATACTCCAACTGAATACTAACCATTGCGTAGCGGCCCATGACCTGCTGAAACAAACTATAAAGGAGCTAAGAATAGACATTGCTGTAATCTCCGAACCATATTGTGACAGGGTCAGACCACAGCGCTGGATAAGTGACACAAGCAATAGAGCTGCCCTCTGGATTGGTCAAAATAGGCAGGTACTAAAGCAGTCGAGTCATCGGATCGAATTGATATCCTGGGGTAAAATACAAGAAATATACGACTTTAGTGTATATGATCCTCCAAGCTTGACGGACAAGCAGTATGAAATCCTTGTAGCTAAATTAGTTGATGAGGCCATGGACAAGAAACCATTATTAATCGGTGGCGATTTTAACGCGAGGTCCACAGCCTGGGAAAGCGCTTCAACAAATGACACAGGTAGTATGCTGCTTGATGGCCTTAATTCTCTTCAACTCCACGTGGTAAACAAGGGATTTGAATCCACTTTCATTAGGGGAGATAAACAATCAGTCATTGATGAAACATTCGCCAGTGATGACTTGATTCAGCGGATCCTTAATTAGAGTAAGCGACCTTTACACCCACAGTGATCACAGACCAATCTTTTACGAGATTGCAGAGAAGAAAGTGAAGAACAAGTGCAATGAGTGGATGCTCACACGGAAATGGAACATCAGATCGCTAGACTGTGAAGTGTTCGCCACTATCATATCAGAAGAGCGTTTAGAATATGGTGCACCAGGCCACCTGGCAAATGCACTCATGAAGCATATCTCTGAAGCATGTGATGCATCGATGACTAGGCCTAAGAGCGGATTTAAACATCGTCAATCTGTTTACTGGTGGACAAATGAAATTGCAGAATTGTGAACAATATCATCGCGCACGTAGACTTGTCCAAAGAGCCCGCACCCATCGTGATATGTTTAATAGTTTATTTAAAGAAGCACAAAGTGCGCTTGTCAAGGCCATTAAGGCAAGCAAGCATCGATGCTGGCTTGAACTACGTGTAGAGTCCAACAAGGACTTATGGGGATAACCATACAAAACAGTCATAGCACGATTGAGTAGGGCACCAATGCAACCCACTAGCACGGTAATGATTGATAAGATTGTTTCCGCTCTCTTTCCCAATGACACCCAAGGGACTGTACTGCTCACACAATACTCTGACGATATACCTCCTATAACAGAAATGGAGCTACATAATGCTTACGCTAAGACTAGAGACAATGCTGGCCCCTGGCCCTGATGGTATCCCTAATGCTGCAATTAAGTTGGCGATACAGAAGAACCCATCTATATTTCTAAAAGTATATAATGCTTGTCTTCTTGAGGGTATTTTTCCTGATCGCTGGAAAATTTAAAGGTTAGTTCTATTAACTAAGGGCAATAAGTCACTTGATGATCCGTCATCATACAGGCCATTGTGCATGCTCGACACGGTAGGTAAAATATTTGAAAAAATAATACGTAGCCGACTGGAAGCATTCACTGAAGGATTGCACGGCTTATCCTCACGCCAATTTAGATTTCGAAAATCAAAATCAACAGTCGATGCCATTAAACTGGTAGTATGTACCGCAAGAAATGCAATCAGTGGTAAGAGCTGGAAAGGTGGCACTAAACAGTATTGTGCCATTGTCGCTCTAGATGTCAAGAATGCCTTTAATTCAGCGCCCTGGTCTTCTATTCTGAATTCTCTTAAAGAGTTCGGTGTACCTGGCTATCTACAGAATATTGTGGTCAACTACTTTGAGAATTGGATAATATGATATCGAACGGATGAAGGCATTGTATCGCATAAGGTTACTGCGGGAGTCCCCCAGGGCTCGGTTATGGGACCTATATTGTGGAATATTATGTATGATGGCGTGTTGAGGATTCTACAACCGCCTGGTGCAATAACAGTAGGCTACGCCGACGATATCGCACTAGTAGTGACGGTTAAGACTCTTGATGAACTCACTGAAAATGCCAATGAGGCAATCAGCAACATCAGTAGATCGATTAAGTCGGTTGGTCTACAATTAGCGGAGCACAAGACAGAAGTAGTTCTTGTCAGCAGTCGTAAGAAGGTAGATAGTATTACTCATAAAGTTGATAGCTGTTCGCAGATATTAGTTCTGCGCCATCTGTACGATACTTGGGTGTATAATTTGATGCCAGGTTAAACTTTAAAGAGCATCTAAAGATATCTGGTGAAAAAGCGAAACCTGTTGCAGTTGCCTTGTGTCGACTCATGCCTAATATTGGTGGCCCACACCCGCCCCAGAGGAAGCTATTAGCTGATGTTGTTAATTCTGTCAGCATGTATGCAGCGCCAATCTGGCATCATGCATGTGGAGTTAAATCGTATTGTGAGCTGGCCATTGCAGCCCGTCGCCGCACCTGTATACGTATTATTAGTGATTATAGGACAGTGTCCACCGACGTTGCTGAGGTACTTGCCGGAATTCTTCCTTTTGATTTAGCTTCAGATGAATTGGTTAGGCTGCACAACATATGTAAGGCCGCACTGGATTCTCTACACGGTGCTAAGAACGTGGAACGTCATCGTTCTAAGAAATATGGCAAAAAAGATGGAACGATTCTAACAAAGGCTGATGGACTTATTGTATCCCCTGAGATATTCAAAGATGGATCAACAGGAAACACGGGGAACTAGATTTCCACCTAACCTAGTTGCTGACTGGACATGGTTGTTTTAGGTTCTATTTCCACCGTTTTCACCTGGATAATAATGACTTCTACCTCATCTGTGCGACATTGGTTGAGGATGCTGAGCACATATTAGTGAGCTGCCTCCGTTTTAGAACATAACGTGCGCAATTGATTAACACCATTAATAAGCCGGATAAGACCAGAGAGCATTATATCAATAATGCTGGAATCTCAAGAGAACTGGAAGGCAAGTTTCGCAAAAGAGATGACGACGAAACTTAGATAGAATTAGGCGAATGGCCCAGGATGAATTAGGCTAGCTGATTCTATTTTAATTTGCAGAGGATGAACATCGAACCCCTGATCACTTGGGTGGATGGAGGTCGTAGGATAATATCATAGGAAGAGGAGCCGTATAGGCTAACTAACAGCCCCGCCAAAATAATATTCTCTGATAGTTCCGGCGGGATACTGGTTTCGAGAGATCACTAGTGTAGAGCTTGCTCTGTCTATGTCTATAAACAAAACACTCACACACACACACACGTATGTATGGCTGTATATATATGTATGTGTATATATATCATATCATATCATATTATCATATCACATATCATACTATCATATCATATATCATACTATCATATCACATATCATACTACCATATCATATAACATACTATCATATCATATATCATACTATCATACCATATATCATACTATCATATCATATATCATACTATCATATCATATCATATCATATCATACTAATTTATAAAGACAAAGCGTGTTTTTGTTTGTACACGATAACCGAAAAAACTACTGACCCGATTGTTCTGAAATTTGACATATAGATTCTATATTCTCTTGAGAAGGACATAGGCTATGTTTTTTATTGAAAATCATTTTACTTTTATCAATAAATTAAGTTAATGGTTTTAACAATCAGTTTCACCAGCGGCCACTAAGTGTCGTCTTGAATCACGAACATCAATTGAAAGTAATCAATCAATATTTTTTCATTGGTCTTACAGTCCAATCAAATTAATCGAAAACAATACGTAACAACATCAATACACATTTACATCAACATTGATACATCAATACACAAAAATAATAAAAACAAAAATAAAAATAAAAATTAAAAATTAAATTAAAAATTATAATGACAGTCAGACTCTGCTCAGTCTCGCGCACTCCTCTCCTTCGTGGACTCAAGATGTGCCGCTGCAGATGGCGCGGAACCTGTCGCGAAGTTTCCTCCTCCGAGAACTGTCCGAACCGCGTGTAAGTCTTGCTTTTTTTCTTTTTACGCGATTCGGGCGCACGTGGTTCCCTTTTTTATCGCACGAGAAAAACTGCCTGTACTACGCGACTCTCTACGACGAATCTTGGCTCCCTCCTCTTCCCGCTCTGCTCTCCTCCGCCGGCCGCCACGTCGTGCGGTGTTTATATCGATGCACACGCCGCGGCTAGCGAGTTGCATTTCGGACGCGGCCTTCTGAAAATACATATATATATATATATATATATATATATATATATATATATATTCTAACCCAAAACTCGAGGTTATTACTTACCGTGTGTCAACGTATGCGTGAGCACTTCCACGCCGCTGCTCGTTAGCTTAGCTAGAAAGGGGACAGAGAAAAGGGAATGAAACACGCGGCAGTATTTATGAGATTTTAACAATTATAATACATTTTATTCTATAAAACTTTCTTACAATGATAAGTAGCTCCTACGCTACTTTGCTAGTTGCGGGTTTCGCGACGGTACGACAAATGTAACGCAAATACGCTATTACATTAAATGCAGGGGAGAGGGGACACGGAACGGGATGCTAGATTTCTACGACACGGGGAAACGATGATACGATGTGGGACGGTACACTATATAAGATATATAAACGATATATTACATAAACACATTACAAGAATATAACATTATGCTAAATACGCGAGATGTATGCTATTCGTACATAACCGCTA
Source organism: Sycobia sp. Sy_11 (assembly GCA_018907035.1). NCBI lineage: Eukaryota > Metazoa > Arthropoda > Insecta > Hymenoptera > Epichrysomallidae > Sycobia > Sycobia sp. Sy_11. The sequence continues at coordinate 17,789 of JACCIC010000124.1, read as the reverse complement.
CGCGACACGCGGGGATCGCGGGGCACGGGCGCGGCGGCGGGCCGGGAGCCTAGCTGCACATATAACAAATAACTACAAAAGATATACAAGGCTACTTGCCGCTGAGGACGATGCTGTCGTTGGCCTTGAAGCTCGTTGGTGCTCGTTGGTGCTCGCTGATGGCGTCGCTGGCGCGCAACGGTACACAGACGGCCGAGTGTATGCTTCCTTAGCCGTTATCGCTCTCGGTTCGGGGCTTCGGAAAGGCTATTACCGTGCGTGTCTTTTCCGTACCTCCGGCTGACGCGCACGTAATCGTCACGGACTTCACCTCGAGAACACGTCGACATGACGGACGCTAATATGGCGACCACAAAACTTTGCACGACTTCCATCGACGGAAATGTAATACGAAGAATATAACGAGGTGGTAAAGACGAAAGTGCGTCAGACTTTTCGAGCCTCGTACCTACAGTTGCGCTCCAAGTGTCCTCGCGGCTAGCGCGTACTATTTTGTGAGCTCGCGCGAACACTCGCGGTTTTACTCGAGCGCTCTAACCTACAACCGTCGTTCGGACGGTTACAATATATATTTAAAAATCTAGTTAACAATTATTATTGAAGTTGTCTTTGTTTCGTAATTTAATTGGACTTAACGATACAAGTTTTAAATATTCCAAGAATTATGAATTGGTACCAGTAGTATATTATGCTATTGTAGATTAATAATATATGCTATATTAGATTCAGTTTCTTTGATCAAATGAAGCATTCGTAGATATTCAATCTACAATTAATTAGTACTTTATTCTCACATTATAAATAAGTGAGTGCATAGACAAATTTTCAATAAACAAATTTTATTGCATAGTAATAAGAAAGAATTTTGAAACTTATACGAATTTGGTATTCATACATATTTCCATATACCTGATTATGTAAAAATTGATTTTAATGTTTTCTTTGTTTAAATTATATACGATCATATCGATTTATTTTTAAAATAATTCATGCAAACAAATTTAGTTTTTATATAGGACCACGCAGACTTCTTAATTTTCATTCAATCATCCTGAGAAAGGACGTTATAATACATGAATATTTTGTGTAGTAATATTGGAATTTTCTTGAAATATCTTACTCATATTCGAAGTAGAATTATTCTTAATATTTTATATATACTAAAAAATATCTGTATCTGTATTTAATTAAAATTTATTTAAATTAATTTAAATTATTGTTTTAACACCTGAAATAACTAAAATAAAAAAAATAACTAAAATAAATGCACATATTCGTACGCTTCGTTCCATATACACACCCACCCACACACACATGCACCCGCTCATATATATATATATATATATATATATTGTAACGGTGCGCGTGTCCGCCCCGAACACGAGGACGGCGGGCACGGCCGTTGCAAAAGGTGTGCCTAGCTGGGCTTAGCCCCGAATGAATTCGGCAAAGGAGAGGGGTGGTTCGCGAAGGGCGAAGACTCGCATGCAGGATTTGCGCGGTTCACGGAAGAAGAAGACGGCAGAATTAAAATTGAATCGGATTTAATTTTTCACTAGCTCACACTACGTGTGCGCGAAGGCGCGTCGAGCGCAGATCGGGGGTCGCCGAGGCGACGGCGCGCGCGGAGCTAGGGAAGAGAGAGAGAGAGAGAGAGAGAGAGAGAGAGAGAGAGAAATGTGGCTGCCATTTACAGCGAGTCGAAGGTGCGCTCGTTGACCACGCAGCACGTCCTCGTTCGGCAGTAGCACCTTTCTTCACCGGGAGAGGCGGCGACTTCGTTGTCCAGAAACCCCGGGATGGGGCGGTTATTCCGCGGAGACGGGGTCGGGCGACAAGTTGGGGTTGGGTTCTTCGACGGGTTACGCGGTGCGATATCGGTGTTAGATCGCGTGGTATTGCCCGCGGGGGTATCGCTTCGTACGCTCGTATCGGAATTACAATGAGGCGCGTCGTCGGGGCGGCGTACGCTCACCAGTGATGTTACGATGCGGATTCGCTCGCTCGCCTCGACATTACAATTCGACGCATCGCAGTCACGCTCTTGGCCCGAAGGCTCTTCCGTGTCGGAACTGCTATCATCTTCGGGGTCGTGATCTCGATGGTAGGGCTTCAGGTCAGCGACGTGATGCTTACCAGCATCTCTTCCCGTAGAGTCGATCAGTCGATAAACGTTCGTACCGAGTTTCTCCATGATGGTAAAGGGTCCGTCGAATTTCGGGGCCAGCTTGGCGCTGACGCCTTGTATGCCTGACGAGAGGATGCGATTACGCCGCCATACGCGATCGCCAATCGCGTAATGCACGTCGCGACGTCTCGCGTTATAATAGCGAGCTTGCTTTGCCTGCGCTTTCTGCGAGTTTTCCGCTGCCTTTAGATGGAGATCAGATAATTTCTCCATGCGCTCTTTCCAATGTTGTAGAGCAGCCTCTTCTTGTGCAATCTGTGCGCACTGCTCCTCCTGGCGACGATGTGTGCCAGGGGCTGAGGGGTGACGACCCGTGTTAAGGAAGGCCGGACTTACGCCAATGGAGTCTTGTACGGATGCATTGTACGCGAACATCAGCTTGGCGATGTGCGCATCCCAAGTACTGTGAGATCCTCAATCAAGGCGATTATCGCGGTCTTCAGAGTCCTATTGACCCTCTCTACCGGATTGGCTTGAGCGTGATAAGGAGGTATCGTGGAATGCTGCACCCACGCTCCACAAGGAATTTCTCAATGATTTTATTACGAAATTCGGTGCCATTGTCCGATAGGAATACTTCGGGCGTACCAAACCGTAAAAATACGCGATCTTTCAACTCGCAGCGAATCGTTTGCGCCTTCGCCTTTCGGATGGGGATACACTCTACCCGGCGAGTGAATAGATCCATGAAGACGAGCAAATACTCGTATTCCCGGGTAGATCGTGGAAATGGACCCATCACATCTCCAGCTACTATTTCCCAAGGGCGGGTGACCGTTCGATGGCCCATCAGGCCAGCTGGTGCAGCCTGCTGTACCTTACATTGTTGGCACACAGTGCAGTCACGGACAAATTGTGTCACATCTTTGTGCATTGATGGCCAATAGTATGATCGTGCAATACGGTCATACGTTTTATGGCGTCCGAAATGACCAGCTGTGGGCTCCTCATGACATTCATGAAGAACGGTACGACGATCTTCTTTAGGCACGACTAACTTCCACGCATCCTGGTCATCTATTAAATCTTCGACGGCAGGATCGGGACGGTAGTAGTATAGTCGCTGCCCAACGACTTTGCACCATGGGAGGTCGGTCGGATCGCTCACCACTTTCTTACGAAGGTGCAAATACCAGGGATCTTGCACATCGGTGACGCCGAGGGAGGCGACTTCGCAGGTCGGCTCGTCTTCGTACAAACGAGAGAGGGCGTTTGGTACGCAATTCAAGGTACCTTTCCGATGGATGACTTCGTAATCATATCCATGCAATTCCAACGTGCGAGTCTGCCCGTGGGGTTGCGCAATGAGTGCAGCCAACGAAGGCTACTGTGATCGGTTATCACCTGGAAGTGATAGCCCTCGACGTACGGGCGGAATTTACGCACAGCCCATAGCACGGCGAGACACTCACGTTTGGTGACCGAATAATTACGCTCAGCCGCAGTCATCGTGCGACTAGCGTAGGAGAGCACGCGCTCCACGCTATCAACTGTTTGCGTGAGCACGGCGCCTAGTCCCGAGTCGCTGTCGTCCGTCTGGATGACGAACGTTTCTCCAAACGGCGGTCGAGAAAGGACGGGTGCAGATGCGACGAGCGCCCGGATTTGTTCGAAGGCTTGCTGTTGCTCTTCTCCCCAATGGTACTTGATGTTCTTCTTGGTTAATCGGGTGAGAGGCTCAGCAAGCGTTGCGAAGTTCTCTAAGAACTTGCGATACCAGGACGCAAGGCCTAAAAACCTACGGAGCTGCTTCAGGTTCTTTGGTGCGGCGTACGTCAAGATTGGTGCAATCTTATCCGAATCGGGTCGAAAACCGTCACGATCCACGAGGACGCCGAGAAACCGTACCTCTGCGAGTCCGAATTTACTCTTCTGGCGATTGATGGTCAAGCTGGCATCGGAAATCCGTCGCAGCATATGTTCGAGCCACCTGAGGTGCTCGTCAAAGCTCTTCGTAGCGATGATCACATCATCGAGGTAGGCGAAGGCCACCGGCTCCATTTCAGGGCCGATCAGCTTGTCGCTTAACTGCTGAAAGGTGGCAGGGCCACCGGTAACACCATATGGCATACGGGTCCATTCGAATAACCCCATGCCTGGAACCGTGAAGGCAGAGAGGTGTCGCGATTCCTCATGAAGAGGGACCTGATGTCAGACGCTGCTGAGATCCAGTGTGGAGATGTATCGCGCATTTCTCAGTTTCCGTAAGATTAGTAGTAAGTAAGGAAGCGGGTACGCGCTGACCTTGGACACGGAATTCAATTTGCGATAGTCCACACAGAATCGGTAGCTCCCATCGCCCTTGCGAACCATCACGACGGGGCTAGACCATTCGCTGGTTGATCTGCGAATTACGCCCTGATCAAACATCTTGCGAACTTGCGCATGTATTTCCAGCTCTATCTTCTGAGAGACCGGATAATAACGCTGCTTAATCGGCTTAGCATCGCCGACATCGATTACGTGGTCGGTCAGATGCGTGCATCCCAGAGGCTGATCAGCCGGAAGCAGCATCCGGTCGAGGAGTTCCTCGAGAGCTCGACGTTGACTATCGTCAATATCGGCCAAGCCTATAGAGGCAAGCGAATACGCCGAGGTAACTGAGACGGTGCAGAGTTGTAACGGAACGAAATCCGCAGCACCCTCGATCGACATGGTGTTGTAGAAGGCGCGGTAGAAGTCTGCACCGAGCAGACCGTCATTTTCCAAGTCTGGAATTATGATGACGTCTAGCTCCATTTCTACGTCTGCTATGGCAAATGGAAAGGCCACCTGGCCTATTATCGGCTCAATTTTTCCCGTGGCGAGCCGAGTGCCAGATCCAGGAAAGGGTCGAACTAGACGACCGAGGGCAGATGCAATCTGCAGGCCGATTGCTCCGAGAGCTGTACGAGCAGCCCCTGCATCAAGCAGTGCATGAATGCGAAACTCGCCTATGCCTACCTGTACCCACCATCGTGAATACCGATCGGGGTCGACACTTGTGGCTGAGTCAGCGGAGTTACGGTCGTGATGCTCCTCCTTTACAGACAGGAGGGGGCAATCATCATTACCCTGTGTCCTTGCAGCTGCATGCTGATCTTCAGAGGTCTCACGGAGCGTAGGGGCGAGTTGGACCTCAATTACTCGCCCTTTTTCGCATTTCCCGAACACTCGAGACAGCTGCGCAAGGTGTGCCCAGGCCAACTACAGCCCCAGCACAAGAACCGCGGATCAGGACCTGCTGTCTGACCTTTGTTCTTGTCACTGCGGGGCTCGCGCACCAGCTTTCCTTTGAAGGAGGGCTTCCTCTCCGACTTAGGTGAGGTCGACGCTCTGGTCTTTCCTGTACGCGGCGACCTCGGGCGTGAGACGCGACCGCTCCTCTTCGGGATAAGGGCTGCGACGCCTGGCGCCTCTAAATCAGTTGAGGTGGCTCTAAAGCCAGCCTCTTGCAAAACTTCTCGCACCAAAGCATTGAAGTTGGGCGGCTTCACGTCCACGGCCGCGATCCTTGGTTTCGGGCGCGTTCGAGACGTGTCTGCCGCATGGAAGGCTTGTAATCTTCTCCCGCGGAACTAACTTCTGTATCTCCGGGAGTAGATTACGGTAGATAAGGGCGAGTTGTTTGTCGTCCGACCATGGTTCTTCGAACCGATTGAGAATCGTTAACAAACAAAACACGTAGTCACGTGTTGGCTCGCGTTTCGCCTGTGTACGCCGCTGCGCTTCGCTGATTAGCTCACCTTGGAAGCGTCGATCGACGCCGTAGCAGCTCCGGGCTGCGTGGCAGAACTCTTGTCACGTGGTCCAGTCTTTCCGGGATAGACGGTACCAATGCAGGGCGACACCGTCGAGGCGCTCCGTCATGGCATTGAGCATGTCCTGGCCCGTGAGCGGTGTCAACCTGCGACATTCCGCGATCCTCTGCAGAAATTCTTCTACGCTTTTCCCCTTGGCACCATTGAATCTAATTTTCCATTGACGCACGGTCTTACCAATATCCGTGCGCTGGGCCGAGGTGCTTGACAGCATTGATCGCGTTATATTCGCGGGCGAGCTTATCACATGATGCCCCTCCCTTCCAGGCCCTTGGTACCGAGGGTGGCAAGGAGCCGAAAACGTAGGCTTGTCGGTCGACCCTACAAACCTATTACTGTTGAGGTTTTTGTCACTTTCCAAGTATTGCAGATCGTATGTGTCTTGGAAAGTGACACGGTCGCGTCGCGGCGATTTCTGCAGCTGATGCTGAATGCTAGCTAGCGTAGCGTGCATCTCACTTTGTCTCTGCTGCATATCTTGGACAGTGCAGTTTTGGTGTTGCATCCAAGTTTGCAGCATATTTTGCAGGCTATGTAATCCCTGACTAAGGTTTACATTGTTTTCGAGGTCAGTAGGTTGAGTCTCGACTGTTGTATTCGTCGTATGAGATGCGACTTGCGCCTGACGTGTGATGTCATTCGTGACACACGAGTCGGGAGACGTAGTTACGCTCGTGGTGGCTGCCTGAATCGGCGATTCGTTGGCAGTGCTCCATGCGAGCGGTTCATGCCTGTTTATATCAGCCAAATTGAAGTCGATCAGATTTTGTATTTGGTGATCGACAGCTGCTGTGCTATTTCTTGGGCCTGTGCTCAGATGAACTTCCCGAGCATGCTGTATGTCAGCTGATTCATCCGCTTGTTCGGCGTACGTCGCTTCCATTCGATCCAAAATATAAGTCTTTGTTGCGTCGCGCATTGTCGAGGTGACGATTATCTTTAACAGATTTTTATCTCTGCGCGCGCGTGTTTTTATAATATCATTGTCACTCTCGCATTCCACAAAGTCTCCTGGGCTATAATTTCCTGCTAGTCTGCGGTATAGCCTGGCAGCCCTTTGAAATGGGGAACCCTCATTTTTTAGTTCTAGTTCCGTTGTAATTATGTTTGTTTCTTTTTCACATAGGCTTCGAAGCCAGTCGTTAAAGTTCGGCGGATTTGCCATCTTTTGTTTCTTCAGTTGAAAATTAGAAGAAGACAAACGAACAAACGGAAAAAGAAAAAAAAATACAACGTGAGAAAAATAGAACGTTTCAGCCAAAGCTTTTAATTAAATAATTAAAAGCAAATAATTAAAAGTCGGCAATCTCAAGAGATAGTGGAGTGCGAGGGCGAAAACGCAAAAATTAGAGGCGACTGACGCAAAAAAAACCAGAAAATATAAAAGAGAAAAAAAATTCAACAATTTTCAAAAATTTTCAAAAAATTTACCAAAAATTTTCCCAAAATTATTATTTTGACTTTCGAATTCTCGATTTTCCAAAAAAATTATTTTGAAATTGTAATAGTTTTTATTTTATGTATTTTTCAAGAAATGTAAAAAAAACAAAAATACAAAAAAAAATATAGTTTATTTTTAGTCCTTTTATAAGTTCTAAAAAATTATTATTTTTCAGTTTTCAAAAAAAAAAAATTTTTATTTTTTAGTTTTCAAAAAAAAAAAAAAAATTTATTTTTTAGTTTTCAAAAAAAAAAATTTTTTATTTTTCAGTTTTCAAAAAAAAAATTTTTAATATTTTCCGATTTTTCAAAAAATTTTATTTTGCACATTTAAAAAAAAACAAATTTTGTTTTTGTATTTTTGAAAGAAGGGGAAAAAATTATACTGCAAAAATATTAAAGATTTTACAATATCAAAATGAAGATTAGAAAGCGAAAAGCATAAAGGGAACAATCAATTTTGATCAAATTAAATTGAGAGCAAAGAAAAATTTGCGTTAGTCGCATGTACACTGTATGTACAGCGTAGAGTCGCGGTGGTGTGTGTATGTGAATATATACCGATCGCTGACTTCGCTATTTGTAGTCGACTATGTGTAAAGAAGAGAAATTTTAATTGTATTTAATTTACATTAAATGTTCCTTATGCCTGTAACGGCGAAAATTTATTATTATATATAATGGCGAATGTAAATCTATTTATATCAGTTATATTTTCATATTACTTTATCTTAACAATTAATTATTGATTAATTTTAGTTTAGCTTAGATGGAATTCACATATTTAATTTAAGTTAAATTTTAAAGTTACATCCAATTAATATATATATCGGTATTATATAAATTAATATATATGTGTGTATTTAACTTAAAATTAGTTTTGCTTGAAAAACTGCACAAATATGATATTACCGTATTCGGTATTACATTTAATTTGTGCTGCTTTTCAGCCGCTTTTGCCGAATTGCCGTTGGCCTTGGCCGACTTTGAGAGTGTTTACATCTACGAACTCGGAACGTAAATACTCGCGATGTGCAGTGCGTTCGCACTGTGTAATATCACAATTTTCGATATAATAAAATTATTAAATTATTTCTACCCCGAATGAATTCGGCAAAGGAGAGGGGCGGCTCGCGAAGGGCGAAAACTCGCATGCAGGATTTGCGCGGTTCACGGAAGAAGAAGACGGCAGAATTAAAATTGAATCGGATTTAATATTTCACTAGCTTACACTACGTGTGCGCGAAGGCGCGTCGAGCGCAGACCGGGGGTCGCCGAGGCGACGGCGCGCGCGGAGCTAGGGAAGAGAGAGAGGGAGAGAGAAAAAGGGCTGCCACTTACAGCGAGTCGAAGGTGCGCTCGTTGACCACGCAGCATGTCCTCGTTCGACAGTAGCACCTTTCTTCACCGGGAGAGGCGGCGACTTCGCTGTCCAGAAACCACGGGATGGAGCGGTTATTCCGCGGAGACGGGGTCGGGCGACAAGTTCGTCCGCTCGGGCTCGTCCTCAGCGCATGTGCACTACACGCACCCACAATGCCGTGGCACAAACACGCGCGTCCGGTCGTGTACACTCCCCGAAGAAGAGGTACGTAGCGAGGGGGAACACGTGGAGCACGAGGCGTGTTCCCGTAAACGATGAACCAAGACACCGAAAGAAAAAAACAAAGCGCGTGGAGCGAAAAGCCGGCTAAAAATACGTTTTAATCCTCGCTCTCTTATTTTCTCTCTGAAACTCTTCGCGCGCGCGGCCATCTCTCCCCACTCCCCGCTCTCTCTCTCACTTATCTCTCCGCCGGTGTAGTTGTGCGTCGGCCTGTAACATATAAACAGATCCGGTCAGACTTTTCATGTCAGCTGCTTCTTCCAAGATATAAACAGAGATAATGAGGAGAGATTGCCGATGCCATATGCGAAAGGCTCGACGATTTTCGAGCGCCGCGATTGTGCATCCTCAATAGGGCCAACTGCTACACTAATACGCCAACGCAACGTCACAGCTACGTCATGCATACGAGTATTACTGCACTCTCTAACGAGCTTTAACATAGGCATCGGCGATCTCCCCTTATTATTTCTGATAACACTTAAAATCCCCAGAGCATTTCACATCGACGACAATATCGAACCCGGAAACGATGTTATTTCTTTTCGAATTGAAGCAACTAAGGCAAAGCATAAGCACCGAGTAGGCTACTATAAATCCCTTTATTTTTCCGTACACTATAAGGTTCTCGGTTATCTTCTCTCTCTCTCACTCTCTCGCACTCTCGGTATCGCGCGCATACACTCTCGGTCACGAGGTGCACACGCACCCCGTCTATGCGGCGGACACACTCTACTCTCTCTCTCTCTCCTTCACACACACACACACACGGTCTCGCTGTCAGGTCGCTCACTCGCACTCACACTCCGTTTCGCGGCGCACACACTCTGATTCCCTCTCTCTCTCTCTCTCTCACACATACGCTCACTCGTTGTCTCGCGGTTATTGTCTTCAGGCTGCTGGCTCTGCTCCGGGAGCGACTCTCACTCACGCGCGCGCACGTTCCTGCCTTCGCGTATACACCGCTGTCGCTACGCGATCCGTGGCCCGGACTTACAATTTATGCGGCCGCTGCCGTCGGGACTCACCGTGCTTCGTAACGCTGTCGTAACGCTGTCGGTGGAAGGCATGGATGCTGCACTTCCTCTCCTCAGCTCTGGCCGTAGCTCGCTCGGGGGTGCTTCGCTGATCTTCTTCCTCGTCGGGCCCTTGATCCTCGGCGGGCGGTCGTTCTGCCGTGGATTTATAGCACTTGCTCACCGCGTCGAAAACGTTCACGATTGTAGTTGGCTAATTACTCAGAGTTTCGGAGCGAAAAACCGCGGAGAGATCTTATAACGATGATTCTCACTCGGCTGTCGAACATACACTACTACTCTGCTTTTTGCGCCGCGTCTTCCCCTTCCCCCTCTCTTCACCGGGCCCTTGCTATTCCCTCGGTCTTTCGCGCGGCGGCGGTATACGCGTCTCGTTCTCGTTCTGTGCGTGCGCGCGCATCGATTGGGCTGTATTCGAAACTTCTCTCTTCTCGATGCGGCTTCGACTTGACGGTACCTCAAAAGAAAACATGTCAATCAATCGCAGCATCGCTACTTCTTGCGAGACACCCAGGGCCGTCGTTCATTGTGACCTTCGTCACAAATACCCCCCTTCTAAGCCGGAGGTCCTCCGCAGGAGAACCGACGGCTTACATCATACAACGTGAACCGGCCCAGGCCCCGGATCTTTCGGAACAAAGTTACTATAAAACTAATTATAATATTGCTATGATAAAGTTAGGACATGTACTTAACCTACGGCCTACTTATACTTCGATTCGCGTCTTGTTCGTCGTCCCGCCTCGGATTACGCGGTCAGGACTCTATTGTTCGCGGACTATTTATTCTTACTACCTACATCTCGTACCCAATCGTCCGCGTCCCAAGTACAACCCCTACTTCGTTTGGTCCTTACCTTCTTTCTCTCTCGGGCAAGTCGATGTCTTCGCTCTCTCCTGTCACTACTCTCGGGCTATTTCGTCTTTCTTCTCTCTTCTTTCTCCTCGAGGCTACGTTCTCTGCTCGATGGGCTGCCCCGTCTTATTCTCCCTTCCCTTTCTCGACTGCGCTCTCTACTCTCGGGCTATTTGGGGGCAGCAGTCTAATGGTGCCGTGCCTTCAGGCTGGTCTCCATCATGGCGCACTGCACCTCTGTCGGCAGGTCCTCCAGTTCCTGCCATGCCTCGATCAACCAACGCCGTTGTACCATGGTCACGGTCCGGTCGATCCCGGTCCACACCGCCATCAGGCGGTTGCGCAGTGATGTTGGTAAGTGCCTGGTGCTACGCAGAAGTGCGCGCTGTTTCTCCGCCGGTGGCACGCTCGCGGTTTCCTCCCTCGATCTTTGGGGATTGGTCGGCGGCTCGCTATCTACCTCGACCTTCTCGGGCTCTCTGGCGGGCTGTCGGATCGCCTGGATGGCCCGTGACTCGCCCACTCCCGTTCGCACGCGGTTGACCTCCGCGCATCTGGCGCCCCCTGGGGGGGGGGAGTATTCCCATTCCGGCTGGTGACGGCGCCCTTCACCTCTCGCACGGCCTCTCGCTGCTCCGCATCGTCTCATGGCTGGACCTGAAGTCAGAAAAGGTAACTATTAGTCTGGCAGTTCGGCAGGTTCCCGTTTGCCGATCCATGATCCGTTCCCGCCTATCTCCGCTGCGCTCTGTATTTCTTCAGCTCTTTCACGTGGGCCGTCGCGATCCTCCTCGTGTCTCCCGTGGCTAGGACAATATCACGTGCTTCACACTATATTCCTCTTATACTTGTTTTAGTACCCTGTTGTTGAATTCTTTCCCGTTGTCGGTCAGCAGATAATCGGGAGTCTCCCACCGGAAGAGAATGAGTTCCTCCAAGGCTCGTGCGACTGCCTTACCGTCCGCAGTGCGCAGAGGCTTCATCTCGATCCACCGGGTAAACAGGTCTTGAAAGACCAAGATATATCGGTATTGCCCTTTACTCTTGGAGAACTCCATCATATATTCTGCCACGACTGCCCACGGACGTTCTACGATTCTTTGCTCGATTAAGCCTACCGGGCCAGTCTGCGACACTTTATATCTCTGGCACTCTTTACAGCTGCCGACGTATTCGTAGACGTCGTGCCATACTCCTGGCCAACAGTACTCGCGGGCTACTTTGTCATAAGTTTTCTGAACTCCCAAATGTCCTGACGAGGCTATGCTATGCGCGTCTTACAGTACTCTTGTCCGGGCTTCGACAGGTACCACAAGCCGCTATCCTTCCTGAGGGAATTGGATGGGGTCGAGTAGCCGATCTTTACGATGTTTGTAGAGTAATCCATTCTCGACCCTCCATCTGACGAACTTGTTGGGGTTACTCTGCACCTCCTGTGCTCTCTGCAGGTACCAGGAGTCATCAATCTTCTCGAACGCGGCAATCTCTTCCTCTTCACCTACTCCTCGTGATAAGGCGTCAGGGACGTGGTGCATGGCTCCTTTGCGATGTAGTATTTGAAAGTTCCATTGTTGCATCTCTAGTGCCCATCTCGCTAAGCGTCCCGTTGGCTCTCTTAGTTCTGGAGCCAGCACAAGGCACTGTGATCCGTTATGGCTTTAAAATGGTAAACTTCAAGATATGAACGCAGTTTCTTGATGGCCCAAATGAGTGTTAGGCACTCCTTCTCGGACGTCTCGTAATTTCTCTCCACGAACGTTAACACTCGGCTGACGTATACGATGGGGTGCTCTCCGTCCTCGAACTCCCCAATCGCATAGTCACTCGCATCACTCTGGACGGTGAACTCTCGGGCAAAATCAGGTCGCGCTAGCACCGGCACTCGTGCCAAGGCTGTCTTCAACGGCTGAAATGGCTCCTCCTGATCCTCGCCCCATATCCATGCATGATTATTTTTCAGCAGTTTACACACCGGCACTTTGATCTGCGAATCTTGTTCAATGAAACTTTTTTCAACTTCAACACCTTCGGTGCTGGGTACTCTAGGACGGGCGTGACCTTCTCCGGGTTCGTTCGCAACCCCACTCGGACTAACACGTAGCCCAAATACGCGACTCTGGTGCAGCCAAACTCACACTTCTTGCGGTTGATTTGCAGTCCCACATCAACTAATTTCCGCAGTACTGCTTCCAGATACTTAACGTGGACCTCAAAACTCTCGGTCACGACGATGATATCATCTAGGTACACAAACACCCAAGGCTCGTATTCGGGCCCGAACAACGCATCCACGAGTCGCTGGAATGTCATCGGCGCGTTAGTTAACCCGAATGGCATCCTCTTAAATTGCCACAGCCCCAAGCCTGGTACGGAAAAGGCGGTATAGCATTTGCTGCTTTCGGCCATCGGAACTTGGAAGTACGCCTGCCAATTTAATCTTCCAGCTTTGCAGCGTTCTTATATCGCTGTGCACCGCTTGAGGTGATCGCTGCCTCCTCTCTTGCAGCCTCTCTCCCACCGGGCTTCATGCCGACTTACATATCGATTGACTTGCATCAGTCTGGCTCTCTTCAGTGCTATCGTCTGTCGGTCGAAACGCCTCGCTCTGGCTGTTCGATGACTCCTCGGACGAGCTATAAACTCGAAATTGTTGGCCGGATGGTGTCTCGGAATGCTGCCGTTGATGCACTCACCCTCTCGAGTATGCTGCCTTACCTTTCGATTTCCTACTTTCTCGTCTATGCTCCGTGTTGGCTGCGCCTCTATTCGTTCTTGTGGGCTCGTTCAATGGCGTACTCTCCTTTCCAATTTTTTCCTTCCGTTCCGTTGGTCCGCTAGTTCCAGGTGCATCCGTTTGTCGTTCGTCGTTGTCGGGCGTTCCTGTGGCCCGTTTTGATTCTGTAATAACTCCCTCGCTTCTCGCTGGTACCGATGCTGGTTGCCCCGTAATATACTTCCAGTCTGGTTGAGACTATGTTCCATTATATTATACTGCGAGGCTGATGGATGCACCAAGCGTGCCATCTGGTCCGTACCTCCTGGCGTCGGAATCTCCATCGGTGTTCGCAGCATCTGGGTCTCGCGGGCTACACTCGTTTGCATTCCCATTGATCGCGGGTCTTGCCCGTATGTCGATATCCATCCGGATGGCCAATATGCGTCACTGCTTCGGTATGGCCCCCATGGTGGCAATCCTCTTTGCGACACGCCAGAGACTGCACCGGTCAACGTCGACATGATGGACCAGGTGATAGTTGTCACGGGCATTTCGCTGAATGCCGTCGAGAATTACGTAGTAATCGTCGTGGTCACCTCCGTCCGTCCAAACATAGCCGCTGATGTGTTCACGGTCTCAGCGATGGTGGTGGACGAGCTTGCTTCTAATAATGGCATCTCCTCTGCCTCTTCGATGTCTGACTTTTTCAGAGCTAGCAGCATATCCTCGGCTGTATCATCTGCCGCGTTTTTATCCCATTCGGGGTATCATGGTAGGTCCTCGCGAGTTCCAAGTGCTTTATAGACGTAACGTAGTAGCCTCTCCGCTAACACCGGAACGTCTCCTCTCGGGCTAAGGCGCAGCTCTAGCGCCTACTTACCAGAGTTTTCCCGACTCTCAAGTTTGAAGTTGCTTAATCGGGCCGCATGTCTCTATCCACCGGTGAGCCTTCTGTCGCAATCACCCTTTGGTACTGCTCCGCTGGTGTTCAAATTTACCTCCTAAACCGTTCCATCTTAATCTGTGTCAATTGATGATCTTAATTCGTGAATTAGATGTATCTCCTCGTAAAAATTAATTTTAGGTGTTTTCACTCTCGTCTACGCTATCTGAAGGCCCTCGGATGATTAATATTGTAATTAAATTAAGAAAATGGTAATTAGTCTATCGGGAACCTCCCCTTTTTCTCTCTGGCCGACCAACATAAATACTTAATCGGTTATATACCGACGCGTGCAGGGGGGTAAGAGTGGTGTGTGCGGTGTAAGGTTCGGGGGGGGGGGGAGGACTGCGGTTCGGAAGGAGCTCCCCTTCAGCGATTGTTATAAAGAAGGGTGAGGTTTTTGTGGGGGGGGTGTTGGTCTGCGCGCTGGTCTCGTTTGACGCAGATTTTTCTCTTTTTTTGCGCGGCGGAGGTGAGGAAGAGGGGGGGTTGGGCGGATAGGGAAGGAAGGAAATTTTTTGTTATTGTTTTGGGGGAGGTAGCCGGGGGGGAAAATGTGTTTCGTGGGTAAAAGGGGGGGTCCTGTTTATTTTCTGTTGAGGTTATTTTTTTTTTTTGGTGGGGTAGTGTTTGTCAGTTTGTTGAAATGCTCAAAAAGATGGTAGTGGGTGTGTGTCTTGGGTTGTTGGGTTGGTGTGTAAGGA